>JAYJMG010023674.1:0-10507 GCA_036873935.1 Stomotoca atra
GCAACGCTGTCAGCAACACTCTCGCATGTTCTTTGTTCATGATGTGTCTCCATAGTTTTTGCTTGGCTAACTTATTTAATTTCAATTTTAAGTTTTCACTTCATCAAATTTAATCGAACAGGCGAAAACTTTTCTAATTGACCAATTTATTTAAGCGGAAAAACTGTAGAATTTTTTAACTTTCGCACGCGTCGAACTGTTCACTCCCTGGTGCCTCATCCCCGCTGAATTTTGGAATTTTTTAGTGCATTCTTTAGTGCATTTTACATCAGTTCTCCCACCCACCTCGCTTAAATTTGATGAATGGAAATACCTATAGGATTGTTTATGCGTGGCACTGCATGACAACATTTTCCCTATACCATCTTTAATCCTCAATCACACTGGCAGCATTGGGTCAAGCCAATGATATCAAAATTTGCCCCAAAAATTAAGAATTATTGCTGTATATCGAAAGTTTCTTCAACGCCTCTTTCACGCAATTTATATAGTGAATCACCTCAAAGGATACCCAAAGGAAACCCAAAATTCACTGCATTTTTGCTTTGTTTCGAAATTAATTTTAAATATATATTCCCAGAAAATCTACATATCTTAACATTCTTCTTCAAAGCAAAAGTCAGTATTTTTACTCTTCTTCAAATTCTTCATATGACCAATTTAGTTATTTGTTGTTTACAAAGGGTTGCCAATTTAAGTTATGAAATTCATATTTCCATTAAAGATAACACACTTTGTTGCACTATGGAGTTTTTCGTTGTGTGAGAATGTTTATGTTAGCAAGTGGTTGTTTACGTTGTCTATATTGACTCGAAATAAACGAATTGAGCAAACAAACCGCGATTTACTTCAGAAATTACAAAATAGTTTATCGTTTTCCTAAACACACGCATGCGCATTCGTCTGTACAGCGTAGAACAAATACTCTGGCTTTGTTTGAAGTAAAGATGTGATAATAGAACTAAAGTTTCTTCATAGTACTTTTGTCTCTTTAGCATGCAATCACTGGAGACGAGATTGTCAAAATAATAAACAAATTTAGTTTGAAGCACATTTACAAAAACATTGGACTTTTCTATCGTACGCCCACTTTGGAAAACGTTTCGACAGTGCAAAAGTTGTAAGGGTAAGAAAAGTTTATACCTGTACCAAGTTTCTTTTTATTTGGTGAAAAGTGGTTGTGTTTTTATGGTAATATTTTATTGCTGGGATATTATACAACATGGTGTATATGTGAGAACGATTTCATGCACAACATATTTACTGACGTTTTTAATTTTCTTTTCTCTCAGGATTTTAAATCAAGATGGTGAAGGTTATGCAAATATTGTTGGTACTTGGGAGCATTGGTTCCTTTGCATTCCTTGCTGCTTGTTGTGGTGGTAACGCATGGTTAAAATATGGAAGTGCTGAGACGGGGTTATGGAAGTCCTGTTATAATGGTTATTGTGCCAGTTTTAGTAAAGTCCCAGATTGGTGGAAAGCATGTCGTGCGTTTGCCATATTATCCGTTTTAGCTGCTGTTGCAGGTGTTGCACTCGCTATCATCCATGTAGCTACGGAAAAAGTCAAAGGTTTTATGGCTTCTTTAGCGCTCTTTGTTGCTGCTGGATGTATGGCTTTAGCATTGATAATTTACGCCGATAAAGCGTCTTCTTCTAAATACGGTTGGTCGTATGGAATTGGCTGGTTCGGAACTATTGGAGCTGGAATTGCTGGTATCTTTGGATTTTTATCCGAAAAGTGTTAACAAGAACATAGAACATTTGAAACAAGATAATTTTTACATTTATTTAATCAATTAGCCAAAGCGCTTTATGATTGTATGTTCATCTAGACATAATTGCTCTGCATTTTATTTGACTTGTTGATATGCAACAAGCTTCTATATTTTCTTTATTTCAACAACTCTTGTAATAGCTTCGATTAGAATTAACTAAAAACTCGTTTTAGTCTTTGTCTTCAAAACATGTAACACTGTAATCTCCAAGAAAGCACATCATGCTTAAACGAAGCTTTTGCACGTTCGTTTACACATTATTGCTCAATAGCGTCCACACAAGAGTTCCAAAGCCTCAGTTTAGATTTAGACACTCCATCAAAGATTTTAATATTTTTTTGTGCGGCCGATTTGGTTAAAATTGGTAAAAATTTCAGCAAAGAAGAGCTGTCTATTTGTTACTAAACATACTTTTACCTCCCGTTGAAATTGCTTTTTTAGCTACCTAAACTTGATTTTGAAATCTCAATTCTGAACATTATTTTAACTCTAAATAACAAAAAGTTTTCTTTGTAACACTTATTGACTACATGAATGGATCATTTATCCAACATTGCACAGATTTTTTTTTATTTTAACCCTTTAAAGGCCGGGCTTTTCAGGCCTCCTAGATTATAAAAGAAGATGGCATAATAAATTTCCAAAATGATTTCCATTTTGTAATTACGTCAACAAAAATTCCAAAACTTAGAATTTTTTTCTTAAAAATGACTAATGTTCACAACGCATTTTATAAAATTCTATTCAATATTTTTAACTCCAAATTTAATTTTTTTTATGGTTTTTATTACATGTCATATATTTCGCCCAAAATAAAGCGTCGAATTTGACAAAACTGTTGGAAATTTAAATAATATAATTTGATACAAAGCTATGAAGAAATTTTGAAAATTATTGCATTTCCAAATGTTATAGTAAAATCAATATCCGGCCGATTTATCAGGGTTTCTTAAAAGGAAAAGTCATCTTTAAGAATCTATATATCTATATATTAAAATATACAACTAGATAATAACATTTTTCACTTTTATTCTTCTTAAAAAGTTCCATATTTTAAAAAAAATCAATAGATGTCAATGATTTCAGATAAGTTTTTCATTTTTCACAATTTAATTAGATTATGTTTTATTCATACATTTGCTTTTTGGCTTAAGGCGGTCCTGTAGTATTAAAAAGTGAATTTTTCGCGAAAAATGGAAAATCAAGTTTTTGGGGCTTCTGAATCGAAATATTAATGCTTTTACGTGGAAGAAAGCAATTTTTCCTATCTTGCTCACAAAAGCTGTAATTAGGGTAAACAGCGAACTTTGTAACGTAATTATCTCCTTAGCAACGCCCTTAGCAATGACTTGGCAGGACCAATGCACTCTTCCTTGTTCCCCTACTACTCTGCTTTTAATAGGATATTTTGTGTCAGACCTCCGCAGTAGTTTATTGCTCCGTGCGCGCGACATGGGATCCGTGAAAATATGTCCCCACGAAAAATTAAAAAAACCCTCAGTTTTTTGAAATTCAAAGGTTGAGGTTTTCAGAAAGCGGTGTATCTTATTTTGATCGATCTCTTTTTGTTTATGTCACTCCTGAGCTTAAAAATCATTATTTTATATATACTTTAGCATATCTCGTATGCCTTTGACTTTTACCCCATCCTATTTCCCTTCTTCAAATTTTTTGTTTATTCTTTGTATAAGGAAAAAAACTGGATACAAAAAACTGCCCACGCTGGGGGAAGACTTTCTGCTATAGCAAATAGATTTGCCTCAACTTGCTTAATCGAGCACCATTACCAGACCACGATTTGAAGTCAGCACCCTTGAATCGTTCTTGGAGTAAACTTTCAAGAAGAACAGAGCATTGCTAATGTTTTCCCCAAATATGGGTCGGAAACCCCGTGTTTGGGTAAATTTCGAAAAATGAACTACAGATTCGACATCAGCATCTTCGAATTGTTCTAATGGCAAATTTTGAAGAGAACGAAACGGAGCATTTTGGATTTTTGGTCCAAATAAGGGTCCGAACCCCCGTTTTGGGTCAAATCTTGAAGCAACTACTCCAATATTTGAAATCAGCTCCTGCGATTTGTCACTTGTGCAAATTTAAAAAAAAATGGAGCATTTTCAGATTTTAGGCCCATTTCGGCCTTTTTATTACGTCATCAATAGGCGCGGTAGCAAAATTTTATCTAATTGTCAATGGATTTATGAAATTTGGTGGCTTAACAATTCTTTGTTGTCGAGATACTAAGGATAAACTCCCAGTATATAGCAAATTTACCCAAATTATGATGTCATGGATGGCTGCGGTCTCAAAATTTAAAGTTTCGGACAAAGAAAAAATTGCATTGATGACACCTGTCAAGTTTCAGCCCTTAACGATGCTTTGTTTGGAAGATATTAAGCTTTAACACTATTAGGCTGAGGGGGAGGAGGCGGGTGGGGGGCGGATTCCGTCCCCACCCCCCTCTGGTTTGTAACTGTAACTTTTGCAAAGTCCGGGACAGATAGAGTCATTAACCTTGAGTCAAAAGTTAAAAGCCCCAGAAATTCTATGTTTTGAACTGGCGTAAACTGTGATTTCTTTAGGTTCAATACATAACCCAGATTTTGTAACATGAAAATCAATGTCTCTCGAGCCTGACCCTGGTCAGTTTCAGACATCAGTAACATGTCGTCCAGAAAGACAATGATTCTTATCATAATTGCAATTGGAATTCCCAGAAGCTTTGTGAACACTAGAGGAGCTGGACCCAGGCCAAAGCATAGACACAGGAACTCGTACAGGTTGCCTTCCCAAAGAAATCTTAGATATTTCCTGGACTTTTCTCTATTGGTATGCAAAAGTAAGCATCTTTTAGATCTATTTTGCATATAAAATTATTCTTTTGTAGCAAATCTTTTACTAAATGCAAGCCCTCCATCTTAAAACGATGATAAGGGATAAATTGATTCAGTTGTTTTAAGTTGATTATTGGAAAATGGCCACCCCCTCTTTTGTTCAACAACAAATAGGTTGCTCAGAAACTGATTTATTACCGGGAATATGAATAGTACCCTTCTGCAACATTTCTGCTTCTTCGTTGTCTAACAATTTCGACTGCTCCATGTTCATTTTTGGAACTGGAGGAATTCGAACCTGATGAGGAGTTGAGATGAAGGGGATTTCGTACCCACTCGCGATCGAGTAAAAATATTTGATTCTCCCTACTAACGGACCTTGGGAATATTTTATAAGAAAAGATTTCTGATTGCAGGATGAACCATTGCTAAATTTTTTTTCACTATTTCGGGTGAATTTTTCAATGAAATAAGAGAATTGCTTACCTTGTTGATTGAAAGCTATTGCGGTTCCATTTCCCGTGGGTTCTACGGACCAAATAACCTCGCCCCCTTGAGCCACGTCCACGACTCGAGGGGCCGCCTTGAAAGGGCCGTTGGTGATTCGTGGATTCTTTCTTCAGAAGCTCTCGGTATTTATGCTTCGTTTGCATTGTGGAGCACCAGTCCTCATTCAATTTGGGACAAAGTGTTCCTCTTTACTGAGCAAGTGGTCTTTTTCTTTTAACATTTGTTTTGCTTTGGTGTCTTTTATAATACTTGATAGAACACTTACTCTTCTATTATAAGTTATGCTATTATGAGCCTGTCCAAGCAATACAAGAGACTGCTCAATTAATTCGTTCAGGTCTTCCATTTTGACCTCCATCATCCCCTCTTTTGAAAATAGAGCACCTTGCAATATAGACCAAATCTCTGTTAGGGGTCCGAGGATATTCAAAACCTTTTGTTGCGCTTTCGAAGCTGTCTTGTCATCGAGTAATGCAGTGAACTTCTTTTGCTCTTCAAGAAGCCCTCTCAAATAATCATCTAAAACAACCACTACAGCGATGTTACTTGGAATAGGATTGGTGTTCAAAATGCTATTTTTTATATCAGCATCTGGTATGTATGTCGCGAAGGTTTTAATAACATATTCTCTCATGTCTGATGATAAGTCCCATTTATGAGCTCTTTCCACTGGAATCACCTCAAATTTTTTGGGTGGTGGACAATACGAGTCATTGACATAATCATGTTCTGCGGAAGGGAATTTTTCCTCTTCTTAGAATTAATTGGTGACAAACTGGCGTTTATATCTGTCCCAGTGCTGTCAATATTTCCTTCTTCCTGTTGACTAACATTAATAGTAACACTCTCTTGCACTTGAGTAGTGTCTTCGTTGTCCGACATTACGTTCCAATCTAAATGAACGTTCGGAATTTATTATGGAAATATATTGCCCCACTTATACAGGAAGAATTAAAGAGTTACTTTCTTAAGTTAACTCTCATTTTATTAGTAATTTTCAGCAGATATAAATATATATAATTACCTAAAAAGATAAACAAACAACTCTTCACGATCGTTCAGCTAGCTAGGATTGAAATAAAGAGAAGTAAACGGCCCGGAGGGCCGCGCTTATGTTAGCGCAAGAGGGTTAGGATGACTCAGCATTATATCGACGGAAATTTTACGAAATAAAATTAAACATTTTCTCTGTTTTTTAGCTGGTTCCGTTCGTTTCAGACTGAAAATTAACCCCAATTCGCATGGAAAGGAAATCTATCCCCATTTTTCAATTTTAGGCCCTTTTTTGACAAACCGCTCTAACTGGAAAAAGGCTTAAATCCCCCCAACGTCTGCAAAATGATGTCCATGATTGTATGATTGTTTAAACTTCGGAATTGATGGAAAGGCAACTCAGATAAATTATTGCTACTATTTATACAATTAACATCAACATGGCAAGTTGCGATTCTGATAAATATCGAGGCACATGATTATTTTGTTATTCTTGTAGCCGCCTACTGAAATTTCGATGGAAAAATCGCGCTTTCCATCACATGAAGTCGTGCTTTTTTAGAGCTAGTCGCCAAAATGCAGCTGGCCTAGCGGCTTTTTCCAGGGGAGGAAACTAAATTTTGAAATAATGTTCTCATGATATTAGGAATAACATATCAATATTTGAAAAATGACCGGAGTTCCTGATTTAGGACTACAAAGACACTATTACTGTCTTCTCTACGTAAACATTTTCAAAATTAGGACAGCGCCCAGTTTTCTTCCATAATTCGAAAACGACCTCTAGACGTGAAAACAAGATTTTCAAAAAAATTCAGACTTTTTTAAAACTTGGGTCTAAACTTCCCGTTTTCAACCAAATTACAGAAAACAACATCCAGATATAACATCGGTACCCTTGAATTTCCAAAAATGTGCAAATTGTGAAGAGAATTGCAATATTCTTAAAGTTTGGCCAAAATTCGAGTCTATACCTTCGAATTTTGGCTAAATTTCACACAGGCATCCAAATTACTTGTACCATCGAATTTCCTGGACCTACAACCATAGTCAGAATATTTGAGAAATTGGAGGGTTTTAGCCTTGTGTCAGATATGAAGGTTTCTCATGAAAGGTCTGTAAGTCAGAAATGGCAGGAAAGTTTTGTTTCGTAAGCCAGGTTAACACCTACGACGCAAGCGCAAACGCAAGCAACATGCGCATGACCAATATGAAATTTAAAATATCAACGCAACGCAAAGTGTTTTGATATCTTGCGTCAAACTTATGCTTGTGTTTGCTTTTACACTTGCGTCAAACATGTTTATTCAGAGCTTTTCTTGCGCTCGCGCTTCCGCTTGCGTTTACCTCGTAGGTGTGAACCAGCCTTTACGCAACGGTGTTCGGTTTCCGTCTAAAATGAAAGGAGGCAACCAAAAAAACACGAAATATTTGGATTTCAAGGTTGGTTCAAGGTCCAATTCCCTAACTGACTGTAGTTCAAGGGAAACTAAAAAGGTAAACTCAAAAAATAAACTAAGAGAAGATTTTCCAAATACCATATTTCCTCTATTAAAATTTAGGGGGGAGGGGCACTTATTGGAGTGGGCGTTTAAAAGAGGGGGGCGGTTCTAAAATTATTTTAAAATCATTACATAAACTGTGAAAGGTGATATTAAAAACAATACTCCTTTTATACCTTTAAGGGGGTCCTGTAGTATTAGAGCAAAATCTTGCAAAATAGATGCAATTCCGTATCTTAGTGGCTTAATCGCTTTCTCTCAATAAAACTTGGCGAAAAAAACTGCAGAATGCTGACATTGCGGTTTTGCTCATTTATTATTCATGGAAAGTGCTCGAAAACTGCCCTATTGCTGCAATATTTGTGGCACCAACAGAGAGGTTGTGACGTTGCTAATTGATTTCTGTCGATTCCATGCGCTCAATTGTGCTTGCTGTAGTGAAAAAAAATTCAACTGGCAACTTCTTCAGGAACAAGAGCTGACAGAGTCAAAACGGGCGTTTTTTCGACGTCCCTTTTGCCTATGCAGGTACTGAAAAGTCACTTGGCTGCCGAGAAAGGCTTTGGCGCTACTACTACACCTGCAGGCAGAGCATACATTCACGCGTACCAAATTTGAGACAGTCTAAACAAATGCTCTTTTCAAAATCGGTGTTTGAACCTGAAGGAGTTTGCCGCAAAGTCAACTCCGAGAAAAACGGCATTTAAGTAAAAAGACGATTGAAAGACCCTAATATGGTGCTCCAAAGGCTTTTTATTTCGGATCGCAAAGCTACAGTTCGTCGGTTGGGACCAGCTGGTGACTAAATGCTCAAATCTCAAGTCTTAAGTCTTTCGGTGAACTGCCGCAGATGAACTGCTACGGCAGCCATCAATATTGTTGATATTTTCCCTTGTGGTGAACTACAAGTCGTGCGGACGGAGCTATAAGCTACTGCTAAGGTCTGACACGCAATATTCCATTAAAAACAGAGTGTTAGGAGCACATGGAAGGGTGCATTGGTCCTGTAAAGTCGTTGCTAAGGGCGTTGCTAAGGAGATAATTCCGTTAAAAAGGTCGCAGTTTACCCTAATTACAGCTTTTGTGAGCAAGATAGAAAAATTGCTTTTGTCCACGTAAAGAGCAGTAAATTTCCTATTCAGAAAACCCAAAAACTTGACTTTCCATTTTCCGCGAAAAATTCACTTTTTAATACTACAGACTTTTACTTAATGAAAAGTATATACTTTAACAAAAAATCAAATAAATCTCAAATATCATACATTTAATGTTTTTGTTTTTGTTTTTTCCAATGACCGCCCGGGCGCTTATTTTCAAATTTCAAAAAAATCGTACCTCTAATAACCGCGGGGGACGCTTATAAAAATTTTTATATGAAGGTGGTATTCTGTAAGTGTTTGCTGATGTCAGCAATTTCAAATAAAAAATGAGTTTTAAATGCTTACCTTTGAAGAGCGATAACTTTTGATAGAGAAAAGCTTTTTGACTTTCTGCGGTAGCAAGAAAGGCTTTGGTTTTGTCCATTTTCATGCTCTTTTTTATTTTTCGTACAACAGCCAAATTAGCCTTGATGCGTGATGAACATTAGACTGTATACCAACTAAAAATTTAAAATCTCAATATCTCCCAAACAAAGCATCGTTATTGGCTGAAATGTTACAGGCGTCATCCTTAGTTCAAAGCTTTTGTATCAAGGAGAAAATTTTGGACCACGCGTTTTGATGACGTCACAATTTGGGTAAATTTGGTTCTGGGAGTTTATCCTTAATATCTCCCGCAACAAAGCATTGTTAAGCCACCAAACTTTGCAGATGACTCAATATACCGAAGAGCTTTGATAATAAAGTAAAATTTTGTGACTACGCCTATTGATGACGTCACGATTTGGGTAATTTGGTACTGGGAGTTATCCTTAATATCTCCACAACAACAACCTCGAACCCAGGGTCGTTTGTCTCTTTTTGCTATGAAGACGGCGAGACGAAAAGACCCTGGTAAAGAAGAAAAGTTCTGAAATCTGATTGAGGTCTCACTAGATACGTTTGAAAATATTCTGCTGAATCAGCAGGTTGCGGAATATCATAACAAACAAAAAAATGTCGTCGCAAATCAGCAATGGAAGGTAACATGAAATTTTCAAAAGGCTTTTATTTTTGTGCTACCGAATTATTATTTAGGTGGCAATAAAATAGAATAAAATTGTTTTAATTTGCTTCAAATCAGTTTTTGAAGAGCTCTGGTGGTTTTTCATTCGATTTTGTGGGGCTCATAAACAAGATTTGAGTGGAGATAGAGAACAGAAAATAGCTAAAACCGTTTTCAGCATAATTTCAGAATTAGTATTGACACAAGATGTGAGCAACTGTGGCATCTAATTATTCTCCTGGTAAGATCAATTTTTCTGCTAGTTCTTTTTGTGTGCTTTTATAAAACACAGACAGGTGTGAACATACAAAATTCTCTTTTCATATCTCTAGAAAATTCAGCAAACAAATATTACTTAACACCTACAAAAGCATTATCAAAAAAAAGCAAAAATAGCCTTGCAAATTCAACATCAATCAATACAAAAATAAATTTTAAAGTTGGAATTTTGCCTGCAAAGATAAAAGAAAAAACAAAAATAGTCAAGTTCTAACGTATATCTTTTGAAATTTCTTCGAATCTGGTGTGTTAAAACGGTATCGTCAGGGGCTTAGTACGCTTTTTCTGGATTGCAGTTGCAGCAAAAAATAACTGTCTTGCATAGATTAATAAAATATGACATGGCAGCATCTGTTATATATCCTTTGACATGCAAAAATATAGTGCAGCATTGGCCAGATTCCCACTTCTTCCAGCTTAGTCAACTTCTTATTGCATGTACTGTTCCATGCAAAACTCTCATG
>JAYJMG010024007.1:0-10502 GCA_036873935.1 Stomotoca atra
GATCGCTGCAAAGGCTTCCTAGGCTAGTGTCACGTAGCCCGTAGTCACGGCCAATTCAGGGAAAAAGCCTTGCGACATTTGGAGGTTCTACCGAGATTCAATCTCGATAACATCTTTTGGAAAGATTTATCACAAACAGTTGGACACGTGGAAGTTTGTTTTGAAAGATTAATAGAAGAAAAATTATTGAGAAGATTTTTTCGATTGGTTAATTAACAGAAGAACTTTCGTCCACCGAGACTGCATCTTTTTCGAAAGAGCGTCCAATGGTATTACCTTTTTCGAAAGAATATCAGGAGAAATTTTTCTATCCAGTCGAAAGGATTGATTGAAAAGAAGAGGTTTTGGGCACTTGGCAAACCGTGCAGTGCGATTAAGAAGATTTTGAGGAGATAAGAAGATTTATCACAAGAAGTTAAAAGAAGGTGAAAATACTTTTATTGTGTATTCGATTCATTTTGGTTGCTGTAAAGAGAAACAAAGATTTATTAACTCTAAACTACCACTTGAATTAAATCAATGCAAAAAGAGTATTCTTTGAGATCTGGATCTACGTATGAGGATATAGAGAGTGAATCTGACGAATCAGATCAACAAGAAGAGGAACAAGTTCCGCGACGATTACTACGTGCTATTACGGTACCTGACATACCCAACATAGCAGGTGCTCGTCGAGATTTTAACCCATTCACGGGTTTTGAAGAAGAAATAGAAATCCGATTTGGTGACGAACTTTTGATCGACGAAAACCCAAACGAAGAAGATAACCCTCATCAACAAGAATTAAACGAAGATATCCCAGAGGAGGAAAATCATCAACAGCTCGACGAAAACAACCAGCAACCGGGAGCAGTAATGGCTGAACTTGCAGAAGCTTTGATGGCATTGGCCAACAGACCAATGCGAAGTGAAATACAACCAACAGTATTTTCTGGGGCTGATAATGAAGACATAGATGATTGGATAGAGAAGTTCGATAGATGTGCCATACATAACCAATGGGATGGAGAGAAAGTTGTTGCAGCTCTCCCATTGTATCTATCGAAAGGAGCTCTGGTCTTGTATAATACGTTCGAGGAAGCAACCAGAAACAATGATGTTTTACTGAAACAAGCATTAAGAGACTACTTTAATAGTCCTCAAGTACGTTGGCGAAAAGAGGATAAATTATTTGGATTGAAGCAAACCGGTACTCTCAATGACTACATTAATGACATTAACAAACTGGCGCAACAGCTCAATGTACCGGATGATATTAAGTTGCGGTTATTCCTTAATGGTCTGAATAAACGACTTAAAGGAGCTCTGAAATTACGTCAACCAAGGACATTCACTGAAGCAGTAAACTACGCTCGTCTTAAAGATAGCGTGTATGAAGACAAAGAAGACGATGGAAAGTTGATGCAGCTGTTAGCGAAATCAATATTGGAAAAAAAGGGAAACAGTTTAGATGGTATAAAATCTACCTCAGCATCTGATTCAAGCGGAATGAAGCAATTGCAAGAGGAGGTAGAGGAGTTAAAAAACCAAATCGGCAATGCAGGCCAATTAAAGCAATCTTCCACAATGGACACTTTAAGGAAAGAAATTGACTGCATAAAGAAACAAGTAGATCGAGGCGACGATGACGAAAGATCATCAGGAACTTCTCGAGACATCACAAGGTTACAGAACGATGTCAGACGACTGCTTAAAAAAGATGATAATAAACAGATTGCTGCTACCCAGATGTATCCGAACCCAACGGAACTGCTCAGAGAAAATACAAGACTCAAGGATGAGCTGAAGCAATTTAAAAATAGCGGAAACCCAAACAGGAGGGGCCAATTCCCTCCTAATGGAAGAAATTTGCGGACTCAGACAGGTGATATCATCTGTCACTACTGTCACCGTGCTGGTCATTATCAACGATCTTGCCCTGACCTTAATGGTTACGGTAGGCAATATCAGAGTTACGTATCACCACCAGCATATGGACCAAGAAACTATTATCGTGGACCAGAAGTAAATAATGGGCGATACCTACCAAACAACGGACCCCCGCCGGATCGAATGCGATACGCAGAGCCGCCGAGGAGACAAGAGTGGAACCAACAAGGGCAGCACAACAATCAAAGGGGCGATGAAACAACACAACGAGGACAATATTTTGCAAGACGGAGTGGACCAACACCGATAAAGACCATCGATGAAATGATGAATCAGGATGCACAGGTATGGGGAGAGATCTTCGACCACACTGTCGGGATATTATTTGACTCTGGAGCAGCAACAACGCTTTTAAACTATGACATTTATGCTATGCTCAAGAAAGACCTTGGACCGCTATCACCAAGCAAAGGAGAGTTGTTTGGAGTCAACGGACCAAGTCTTACGATAATGGGAGAGGTATCTGTTCCTTTTAAAATAAAAGGGGCTAGACTCCCATTTTTAACCAAGGTTGCTAAAGACATAACAAACGATGTCATCTTTGGAAGGGATATTTTGAAAACATACAGGGTTGCTGTTGACTATAACATCAACGAAATTTACGTGCATGATGCTGACCTGAGGATTTCCCTTCATGAAGCACAAGAACAAGCTGTTGTTCAAGGAGCTGTTACAACGAAAAACATGATCAATGATGCTCTACGAAATAGTGATGGCAGTCATGACAAAAATCTTGGGAACAAGGAAACTCAATGGGAAGATGTCATGCCAAACTATGTACAGTTTGAAGAATCTATTGGAGAATGCAGTGGTTCTGAAGAACCATACATGTCAGACGACGAGCAAGGAAACTTCTTCTCAGAAGAAGCTCTTCCAGAATTGTTTACCGATAGTGAAGACGAAGATGATGAGGAAGCTGCAGATCATAATTGGCCACCATTTATGCCGAGTCTACAGAAGAACAAAGCGGAGCATCAGGATTATGATCCCGTGCAAAGGAAACCAGGGGATCGGATTCTCGACAACCAAACTTCGAGTGATGATGATGAAAAGCAAGGCAAAATCACAAATGGTGAAGGTCAAGAAACTGGCACACAAGCAACTGATGGAACAAACCACTGCCAACCTGTAGCAACTGATCGGGATATCATCATCAACCGAGCAAGTGAGGTAATTGTAACAATATATACTGATCTTCCTGGTAAATACGACTATTTGTTTGAACCAGATGAAGGGATATGTGGTGAATATCGATTTACCGCCCAGCCAACTATCTCTGGTGCCAAACATGAAAGCAAGGTATTCTTTCATGTACTCAACCCACTGGAAGGTGATGTAATCATCCCGAAGGGAACTGTCATTGGTATGGCAGAAAGGATAGACAAGGAACCCAGAACTGTGGCAGTTGTGGCGGAGACCTCTAACTTTTCAAATCAAGCGAGTAAGATGACTCTAACACCAAGCCAAAACGCACAATTAGTCAACCTATTGGAGGAATATGCCGATACTTTTGGATCTAGCAACAAGGATTTAGGGAGGACCCATATTGTTCAGCATTACATCGATACTGAGGGAGCCGCACCAATCAAACAAAGATCATATAGAATCGCTGCCAGTCAAAAAGACGATTTGGATAATCAAATAGATGACATGTTGAAGAATGACATTATTGAAGAGTCATTAAGTCCGTGGGCTTCACCCGTTGTCATGGTGCCAAAGAAAGATGGAACCAACAGGGTGTGTATCGACTATCGGAAACTGAATGCTGTTACAAAAAAGGACAGTCATCCATTGCCAAGGATAGATGACTCCCTGGAGGCTCTGCATGGGGCTACATATTTCTCTACAATGGATTGCCTATCAGGATACTGGCAAGTTGAATTGGAAGAATCTTCAAAAGAAAAGACAGCCTTCATTAGTCATCGCGGCCTCTATCAATTCAAGGTATTACCATTTGGCTTGGTTAATGCTCCATCTTCTTTCCAAAGATTAATGCAGCATGTGTTAAGAAAATATCAATGGAAGTTCGTGGTATTATATATGGATGACATTATAGTCTTTTCAAAGACATTTGAAGAACATCTACAGCACCTAAAGATGGTCCTACAAGCCTTGAAGGAAGCTCAGCTAAAATTAAAGTTATCCAAATGTTCATTTGCGAAAAAGGAGGTATTGTTCTTGGGACATATACTAAATGAGGATGGCATAAAACCAAATCCATCAACTATAGATGCTGTAAAAAGTTATCCAGTTCCTAAGACTATCCGTGGTGTTAGAGCATTCCTTGGTTTATGCTCATACTACAGAAGATTTGTACACGGATTTGCTGAAAAGGCAAAGCCTCTTTACTCACTACTGAAGAAGGATGTAAAGTTTCAATGGGGAAATGATCAACAAGAGAGCTTTGAAACACTTAAAGAAATACTGGTAAAGGCGCCAATCTTGGCATATCCAGATTTCACAGAGGAATTTACGCTACATACAGATGCCAGCGGTGATGCTCTTGGATACAATCTCACACAGATACAAGACGGAAAGGAACGAGCTATACTATATGGTGGAAGAAACTTTAGCTGTCAAGAAAAAAAATATTCAACAACAGAAAGAGAAGCATTAGCCGTGATGGCTGCTATAGAGAAATGCAGACCATATCTGTATGGAAGACACTTTAAAGTGGTCACTGACCATAACTCCTTAAAGTGGCTGATGACCATTAAAGACCCAACGGGAAGACTTGCAAGATGGAGCCTGAAACTTCAAGACTATGACTTCGAAATTAAATACCGACCAGGTGTAAAACATGGAAATGCAGATGGCCTTTCAAGAAGAGACTATGCCACTGTGTCTACGGTTACTATTCCGACTAAGACACAGATTCATGTGAAAGATGAACAAAGAAGAGATGGCGGCTATACTGGTCTTATTGAATTTTTGGAAACTGGTGAGCTTCCAGACAATACCAAAGCTGCTAAGAGAATATTGATAATGGAAAGCTCTCATTGTCTTGATGACATGGGCTTGCTGTATCACATTGGAAAAGCAAGTGGTAACACAACAAAGCAGCTTGTGGTACCTAAATCACTTCAAACAGAAATGATAAGCTGGGCACATGACCATCAATGTGGAGGTCACTTTGGAGTGACAAAAACATACCAAAAGATCAAAACAAGATATCATTGGTATGGTATGATGAAAGATATTGAAAGCTGGATTAAAAGTTGTACTTCGTGCGCACAGAGAAAGAAAAACTCTCACCCGTTTAAAGCACCATTGTTGCCCATACCTACAGAGGGACCGTGGGAGATTGTTGCCGCAGATTGTCTGGGACCCATGCCAACCACCATTCATGGGAATAAATATATTGTGGTATTTGGCTGTCTTTACACGAAGTATGTTGAGGCTTTTGCTGTGTCTACCATTGATGCTACAGTAATTTCGCAACTGTTTATGGATCACATCCTTTTCCGACATGGTGCACCAAGAAGATTTCTGACTGATCGAGGTAGCAACTTTACATCGAAATTGGTGAAAGAAGTATGCAGAATGGTCAACGTTGATAAAACGTTTACTTCCGCTTATCATCCTCAATGTGATGGTTTTGTGGAACGAATTAATGGAGTGATTGCACAGAATCTTTCAATGTATGTTGCTTCCAATCAACGAGATTGGGATACTCACTTGCAGGCATGTATCTATGCCTATAATACAAGCATCTCTGCGACCACTGGGTACACGCCATTTTTCCTGACTTATGGTCGTGAAGCAAGATCACCAGCTGATGTTACACTAATACCACCACAAGAAGTGAGTAAAGTCGTAGATGTCCATTTGGAGCGTATTTACTCTCAACTCATAGATGCTAGAGCACAAGCAAAAAGAAACATACAGAATGCCCAAATCAAGATGAAACTGTATTACGACCAAACAAGCAGAAACCATCCGTTTTCTGTTGGACATCTAGTATGGATTTACACCCCTGCAGTAAAGAAGGGATTGGTAAAGAAACTCAGCTCATTGTGGCATGGTCCTTTTCGGCTTGTAAAACAAATCTCGCCGGTTAATTTTAAGATTGCAACAACAACAGGCAAAGAATTGGGTTCAGCTGTTCATGTCTCTCGCATGAAGCAGTGTTATGATGCCAACACAAAGCCAACCGAAACTCCGGAAGTTCAGAATGAACTGGATTCACAAGATCTGGACCGAATCATATCGTTTACTTTAGAAACACAGCCACAAAGAATAGAAGAACATACACCCACAAAAGAGAACGAGTCGCAGCTGGTGGGATTACAACAACAATTGCCCAAAGAGCAAAGAGAAACAAAAATATCAGGGAAACAAAAAGAAACAGAAAATTCGGAGGAAAGAAAAGAAGCAAAAGAATCAAAGAATCAAAAAGAAAAAGAAAATTCAGAGAAGCAAAACGAAACAGAAGGTTTCATTGAGGAGGATGATGATATCTTTTTAGTCGAAAAGATCATCAGTAACCGAAAGCGAAAAGGTCAACGGGAGTACTTGATCAAATGGATGGGTTTCTCCAGCAGTGAAAATACTTGGGAACCCGAATGCAACATATATGATAAATCAATAATTGAAGATTATCACAGACGGAAAGAAAATTCCACCAATGTGATACGTTTTGGGGAAATTCCGACCAAAGAAACAAAGATCAACGGTCCGGAGACCAAGAGTGACTGTACGGAAATTGATCAAGAAACAGCTTTGGCAAAGCACGAAGTAGATCAGCTTATTGAATCATTGCTCATGGGTGAGAAACGCGCTGAGAGTGACGCTACTGATCAATTAAGTGGAAAAAGATCATTGGACGATGCAGAATACACAGAAAGCAAACGAGTTAGATATGAGGTAGATGGTCCTCAGCCAAACTTCCTTGAACAGCTGTTCCCGGATAGTTGGCTTAACTTTGACCCCGGATCTGGACAAGCTTATCCAGGAGATCTACCTACGAATGGAAACACTCAAAATGTGTCTGAACTGCCATTCCTGAAAGAATTACAGATTGAAGATTTTCACATCAGTAATCTGGAGGATTACGAGTACGATGAAGAAAACGGGTTTCAAATACGGGCATTTACGGATAAAACATTCTTGATCAATGAAGATAGACAAGCAAACAGTTACAAATCAGATGATGATTTTGCGAATGAATCTACAACTCGGCAAACTGCATCTAGTTTAACAATGCAAGAAGAAAACCCGAAAGAGAGTGACAAACATTTATCTTGCCTGAAAGCACAGCCCCCATGTCATTGGTTATTGGCAACAATAGTTATCTGCTTACTACTTACCTCGACACGATGTGACGTCCATAATAAACTGGACTTGGGTCCACTGTATGACTGCACTCAAACGACTTTGTTAGGAGTGTACGATTACCCGAGGCTACTAAATTGTAAACATACCATGAAGGAAATGGATGCGGATGTGATGCATTATAAGGCTGAAGTGTACCGGTACTCACCCAACGTTACAAAGTTCAGTATTTACTATTGCTACCGTGAAAAGATTACCTTATCATGCAATGGAGGAAGTATATTCTCTTCATCAACGAAGAGAAGAAAAATTGAGAAAGTCCAGGTATCTCCAGAAGATTGCCTGAGTGCAGTTCATAATTTAACAGTGAGTGGGATTAGAACCAAGCTGACGTCAATCTCTGAAGGGCATTGGAAAACAGTTATCGACGAGAAGTACAAATGTGTATACCACATAACAATTAGCTCACTTTACGATTATTTTGAGCTCCATGAGTATCCAGCCCAGTTGGTTGGGCGATCTGCGGTGATAGAACAACATGTAACTAAGAAAACCTGTTATAACAAAATAAGTCTGAAGCTTGATGCTGGTTATTGTAGAACATTCTACGGAGGAAAAGATATTATCGTATGGAACAATCCACATCATGAAACAACAGAGATGCACTCATTAGGAACATACACAGTACAACGTCAAGGAGATTATGTGTTAATATCAGACCTGATGGTTGGAGGGGCAATCCAACAAACTCTTAGCAAACACAAGGATGTCTTACAGTTAGATAATGGGTTGGTATTGCGAAATATGGAAAAAGACAATCCGTTCATGTATGAACTACGCACTGCCGCAGCCGCCTATGCAAAGAAAGTTGCCGACGACGTTGTTGCACCATTACTGGAAGCACATATCGTACAGACAATAATGATCGAAAAACAACTCATGATTAAAGAGTGGGAACGAAACTGTTTCCTGCAACAAGAAATAACAAAAATTCAACAATGGATGATATCAACATTTCCATCTACAAGCGGACGATGGATTCACCAGGAACAAGGGGTGGTTGTCAACTTAGTAGGAGACGCATTGGAAGTTGGAAGATGTGCACAGATAAAGGATTACGAGATTATGCTGAACAGCAGCATTGGAAAAAACTGTTATGCCAACTTCCCCGTGCTTAGACATGGAAAAAATCAAATGTATTTCTTGCGTGTGACAGATAAACATTTGATTGACAAAAGTCCAAAAATAAACTGTGCAGATCGACCTAAACATCGTTATATGAGAGATAGGAATGATACATTCTATCTTGTCACAAGAGATGGGGATGCCATTCCTATTTCAGTCATGGAAGACACAGACCATGAAAAACGAGGGATTCACCTAAAGCCTATAAGAGGATATGATGACAGAGTATTGCAAAAAGCTCCTGGAAAATTAGAACCCTATGCAATGTTGGATATTATCACATATGTACACGATGCTGTCACAGAACTTAAAGACATACAGGTCAAGCATGGAGGTGGTAGCCTCTTAGCTGGCATTGGAAAAGCTTTGGGAGCTGCATTAGAAGGAGGAGCAAAAGGCGCTAGCAGCATCATCAGAGCAGTTGGTGGAGCAGTCCATGACGTTTTCGATGGAGTTGGAGACTTAGATGAGAAAATTGTGGGTAGCTTGGGCGATGCAGCATCTAAAGTTATCACATCCACAGGAGGAGCAATAAAAGATGTAGGCTCAGGAGTCGGAAACATCTTTCATGGATTATTTGGTGGCATTGGAGGAACAATCAAGTGGGGATTGATCCTATGCTTGGTAATTGCGGTTGTATATATGAATCGAACAACACTTATGAGAATGTGCAATAGGAAAGCATCTGACAAACAAGACGACCCGGAATCGACAAAGCCAATGATAAAGCAAAGTTCGTCAATGGATAGTAAAAGGGCTTACTATAAGGAAAATGAAGGTCACAGCTCAAAAGGAAGAGTTCCTTACAATTCTGAGTCACTTGGCAAGAACTCAGAAGTAAAAGGCTATGGCAGACCAAAAAAGGGACCACAACCTGCTTCACACCAAACTGTCGCGGCCATGTCTATTATTAAACATGGTGCTATTAAAAGCGGTGTCAGGACAGAAATTGCTCTATCAATACGAGAATCATTAGTATCGGTGATAGCTTTGATCGACACTGGTTCCAGTATAACATTAATCGATGAAAAATACTGTACGAAACAAAAGATCATAATACAAGTAATGTCAGAAGAAGACCAGGAGAGCATATTAACAGCCAATGGAGGGGTATTAGAAGTGTGTGGCACGGCAAGTCTAAGCCTGCCATTTGAAGGGTCTGATGACATTAAAGGAACAGCATATGTGGTGAGGGGACTCCAATTTCCTATTCTGCTTGGAATGGATATTTTGCTAAAAAGCAAATGTACTGTGAATTTGGTGACCGGGAAGATCACTTTTGACAAACACTCGAGGGACTTAATCCTCGATGGGAACGAACAACCACATATTGACGAATCACTGCTTCGTCCTTGCGGACTAGCTTTGTCGAAGAAAACGCTTGTGATAATTGCCGCAATTGGACTAGCAGTTTTGATAGCTACCATTGGAGGGTCACACACACATTGTTATTTGAAGCCAGACCTATATAGAAAAGAGAAATTCGTTCAACCAAAGCCAGGGGATATACCGACAATTTTACGCGTTGTCTGGAGACCCACGACCGAAAAGGAAAAGAAAGATAACATACTAATGATCCTGAGATTCAAGATACCTACATCATTGGCAATGCATATAAAAAGTTCCCAACACATTATCCTTGGATATATTAAGGGAAATGTTACCGACAACCAGATTGCAGCAGAACGACATAAAATTCAGACGTTGAGGCATGTGAGATGTCGTTTTCGAGCTTCCCAAAAGTGGCTGAACTCGACGTTACAAAGAAACTAAATACTAAAAGAGCTTTACGGTGAGTACCATGGAAAAGGAATACCATGAGTGAGGCATTTAGCATCCTCTACCTGTATAGCTTAACGATCAAGCTTTGGAAAGTTTGATTTAATGTAAAGAAACCTAACGGTGAGTACCATGGAAAAGGAAGACCATGAGTGAGGCATTCAGCACCCTCTACCTGTATAGCTTAGCGATCAAGCTTTGGAAAGTTTGATGTATTTTAAAATAAATCGAAAATAGACACTAAAGGAAAAATGCCTGGATAAACTAAGGAAATCATGATGAACCAAGTTGATGTCAAGAGATGAGAGTTATGAATGTTATGGTGATTAAAATGA
>JAYJMG010024118.1:0-10501 GCA_036873935.1 Stomotoca atra
GCTGCGTGAAAGTATTGTTATTCCTTTGTTTTCGAATGTTTCTCGCACAAGCGTAAAAAGGACTTACTTTATAACTCGTGCATTTCAATTATGCTGCCAAAAATATTCACGTATTCCGTTGAACGGTAATTTTTTATACTAAGTAACATCTTTGCTATGAAGTATAAAAATGTTTTCGTAATTTTAGTACTCCATCTTCTTCACTCACAACGGAAACAGTTGAGACACTTTTTCAAAAAATTTGTTTCTTTCTTTGTAATATATTTCATGCAAAACCCGATTCATACAAAGCGTTTTTTTTCTTCTGACAATATATCATTCTTTATTTGTTGTTTCACGTAAAGAAACTAATTTAAAGAAATATAAATCAAGGAATATAAAAAAATGCCAACGAAGTAAAAAAGTAAAAACAAAAGTTTTAGGTAGAGCAAGCAACCTCGAACCCAGGGTCGTTTGTCTCTTTTTTGCTATGAAGACGGCGAGACAAAAAGACCCTGATAAAGTAGAAATGTTCTGAAATCTGATTGGTTGATGTCTCACTAGATACTAGTTCTGAAATCACGTGATAAAATCTGTTGAAAGAATAAAAAACGCCGCAGTTCAATGTGAGCAAAAAACGCAAATATTAAGCGGCACAGCGCGGTAACGCGCCGCACCGCTATGATTTGAGTTTTTGGTGTGAATTCGTTTTGTTGAGCATGTATGTAACAACAAGTAGCCACAAGATGTTTCCTTGATATTGAAGGGCTTCTCGAATTGGTACCGCTTGCCAAATTTGATGGTGTAGCAATTTTTTGTTAAAGAGTAACTTAGGGACAACTTCGCACTGCCAAATTTTCCTCACAAAATTTTGGCTCTTAGAAAAGAGAACTATAATCATGGTCATTATATAATAGTAATCAGAGTTCGAGTTACCGGGATTATACTGTAAATCCAAACGCCTTTGTCGAATAAACGCGCCCTCATAAAAGCGAAATATTTTAATAAACGCTCCAGGCGTTAAATTGATCATTTACCATATTTAATATTTTGATGAAGTCATTTGTACTTTGGAAAGCGAAGCAGCAAATCATTTTTTTCTACGTTGTCAAAATTTCGCCCTGATCCGAACTTCTCTCTTCGATGAAGTAAGTAATACTGGCGAAACTTTTTAACCTGCTTTGATCGTATTTTGCTACAACATAAGGTCCGTGTTTTTTAATTGCAAAAGTTGAGACAATTTTAATAAAGATTTTCTTTTTTGTGTCTTTAAAGGCTGGCTACCACCTATAAGTTTATTGAGAAACATGTTTGTTTTATGTTTTTAAAATTAAACTTATCAATGGGAATGCTTAAAATAAAAACGCATGATGATTTTATGCAGTGTTAAACAAAAGTTTATTCATGCGTTTGATATCAAACCTTCTTGATATTTTTTCCATGAGTATCTTAAGTTTAATGTACATCAAAGGGATACTGCCGGAACGGTATTGTTAATGACGTCAATGATGTTGCTCGGGTGATAAACTTCAAAAAGGTTAGACGAAAATTTGCAAGAATACAAAATAGTCAGGGATAAGGTTACTGTTTTTGAGGGGGAGACTCTTGAAGAGATTGTTCAACAATATTCTTGTATTGTAGATAAGGCAGACAAGGGTTACAAAGTTATAGATAGAAAACAAAAAGCATGGAAAGAAATAGAGGAAACTCTCGGATTTGAGGAAGGTTTGAAACATGATATTGGCCTTTTTTAATCATGTTCCACCCTCTCCACAACTTTTGATAGGATAATGCCAGAGTAGCGAAACTAAGTATAGTAATACTACAACATTTGGGTATAATTTTTATTTTGCTGACGTCGTCAATTTTGAAATGACGTCATCAGCAAGGCCCTATTTTCCGTCATTTTTCTCAAAATACAGTGTGTTTTTTAAAAATCAAAATCTCAAGTTAATGGTAATGACGTCATATAACGTGACTTTTTTATGTTTCTAGAAAGCCTTTGTTAATCAAAAGTGTTTCTGAAAGTATCAAGTAAATAAAATTTAAGTTATTTAAAAAGAGGGTTTTTTTTTTTAATTCAAAATTTTGAAGTAAGGGAACTCTTTAAAAAGCGCCACTTTTGATAACCACCTACCGCAATTTGAAAAAAAATCAATAAGCGCACTGGGCGCTTAAAACTGGAAATACGGTATGTTACAGAACTTACACGTGAAAATGTTATAGGGGGAATACAGGCTGAATAGTTTCTTGTTTTGCATGGAAACGAGGCATCGGTTGCTACTTTCTTCATGATAGAGTTTTTGTAAAGGAATTGACCAGAGCTTTTAGTTATCAAATGTTGTGAACGAAACAGGTACTTCGGTTATTTATCATCAGCAAATCAAGCCTGATTCACCCATCTGAAGCAGACACAAGCATGAATCATTAATGAATAAAGAATCTATATTGTAGTATGAAGCAAGCCACGAAGCAGCAATTACAATAATACTTTTTGGCTTGCTTCATGCTACGCACAATAGAATTTTTATTCATTAATAATCCAAGCTTGCGTCTGCTTCATAGGTGTTAATCAGGCTTCACTGTTCATAATCATTTTCTCCGACAATTTTCGATAGTCGTCATTAAAAAAGATGTAACTTTTTTTTTTTGCGAAATTAGATGGCACTAATATGCTTCTCTATGTGTAGTTTCATTCTAAAGTTGCTGAAGTTCATTTCATTTTATGGTATTACAAAATTATTTTTCTTCCATATCTCGCTCACTCTTCGTTAGAAACTGTCACTCCAGGTCGTGTTTCACACAAAATATCAAGAAAAAACACATATACACGTATATCTATGGTAAAACTCAACCCTTAATCAATCATATAATTTTATTTTCTCACCTTAAACACCTTTCCCTGATTTTGAAGTTTGGTGTTCCGTTGCAAGAAATGATCAGCAATTAACGACGCCAAAAAAATCTCTCAATATTCGCCAAACCAAAAAGGGTGAAACAAACAAAATATATATTCTAATCTGTTTCAATCAAATCTTTTTGATTGGCCCATGTTTGTTATTTTCGCCAGTTCAAACGCGTAAAGATTTGATGAATAATTTATAAAGGGAATTTTATTTCATAAAATCTTCAAAATTTCATGATGCAACCGTGGTCCAATAACGGCCTTTATATTGCCGTTCATGGCCCGCCTCTTCCTCTACGTGAAATCTCGAGAAAGGTAAACAACACAAATCAATCAAGATTTAATAATCCATAATTATCTCGTTAATTATAAAGTTTCAACGAAAATATGGCCGACCACATAATTTCTAGTGACGAAGAAGATGTCCGTCGTGTTGAAGACGACAAAACAAGTAAACAAGAAGATACCCAGGCTGGGAGAAGTCCCAGAAGGGAAAAGCGTCCCATTGAGGAGGACGCCGATGAGGAAAGCAACCAAAATGAACATCATAAGGAGCGACAAAGAAAGAAAGTAAGAACTTTTTCGCTGCCTGAGTTGGAAAGTTATGGAGAGAAATGGAAACTCCCTGACGAACTGGCCCAATTTTTTAAAGAAAGTTGCCTGCAACACATGTCTAAAAAAAGACTTTGAGCAATTTATGGAAATATCTGTGCCGGAAATGTCAATATGCCGGTGAAACTAGACCTATTAGGACTTTGCTGGAGAAAACATTCAGCATAAAGTCGTCAGTGTGGACGACGAGATGCAAAAGCTCCATTCGAAAGTTTATCGCATAATGAGGCCACTAGGGAAAGTGTGTTGCGATATCCAATCTTTCATACTAGATGATGAAAAAGTAAATCCAGATCCGGAAGAGATGGTCCGATTACTAAATGTTGCAATTGTTATCCTTGGACAAACTGTCAATAAAATTGCCTATGAGCGCAGATTGGCAGCTTTGGCAGCACTGTCAGACATGGAAAATGCCAAAAGACAATTAAGAGATAACATTGATGTTATCAACAAGGAGGAAATTCAACTTTTTCTAGATGAGTTTCAAAAGCAGCTTGATAATTACAAAGGTCCAAGACTCAGCAGAGAAGTTATTTGGAAAGCCGGGGAAGCCATCATCAAACCGGTCCTTTCCGTCCAGCTCCTTTAGTGGAAACAACAACAGCTATCATCCTCGATCCTCTGGAGGAGCATCATCATCAATACATCATCATGGCGGCGCATTGTACAGAGCTAGAAGAGGTAAGGAAATTGTGTCCCGTCTTTCACCAGGTGAATCAAGGGGATCCACAAAATTTAAAACATGTTCACCAAAGAGTAAGGGAACTTTTTTCGTCAAAAAATTTAAGCAACTTTTTGAATGCAGGGAAAATAAAATAGTTCCTTCAAAACTTAAGAGTGCTGATCTCGGACCCAACAATTTTAGAAATTGTGCATGGTTGGGAACTTCCACTGAAAGGCAGACCTCATCAAGTGAGGGAACCAAGGGAAATCTACATGTCGGAAATGGAGCAGGGTATAGTGGAGAAAGAGGTACAGCCAATGCTGAAGAAAGGGGCCATCAGAGAGGCTCAGCTAGTGAAATTCCTGTCAAAGATATTTGTACGCCCAAAAAAGGAGGCAAGCCAATTTCGACCAATTATCGACCTGAAACAACTAAATCAGTACCTGCCTTACATTCACTTCAAAATGGAAGGAATGAGGAATGTAATAGATCTCTTAAATTCGGGAGACTTTTTAATAACAATAGCCCTAAAAGAAGCATACTGGTACATCACAATCCATTCAGAGTCATGGAAATACCTGCGTTTTCGGTGGAGGAAAAATCTGTACGAAATGTTAGTTTTAGCATTTTGAGTCTGTTCGGGCCCTCGGATGTTCACAAAACTCATTTAAGTTCCCTTAACAGTTTTGAGGAGGCTAATGATAATCTTAATAGCCTATCTTGACGATTTTTTTTCAGGATAACCTCTTCAGCAGCATATGCCACTGCTACCCTTGAGGGTCCTGATTATATACATATGCAGTACACTCTCGATATCTCGAACTCTGAGGGGACCGAGAAAACAGTTCGAGATAGCGAGAATTCGAGATACCGAGAGGTTTTTTGGTCAAATGAGTGCGTAGGGACCGGAGGAATTGTTCGAGATATCGAGTATTCGAGATATCGAGCAGAGTGGACTGTAGATACAAAATTAAAAAGGTTTTTTGACAAAAGTTTATATGATGCGCTAAAAAATTATTTATCGTGGCATGCTCCCAACTTCAGAACATTAAAGTGAATTAGATTTGGGAACAAACCATGATACTATTCCAGATTGAAGCATAAGTTTATTGAAAGTACGCATTATACTCGAAAAGTTAAACGCATAATTAAACTAAGATGACAAACTTGCCAAAACAAACATCCAAACCGCAATTACAAAGTAAGTCATGACATCACGAAAGTCGGACTTAAATTCACAAAGGGTTAACATGGGGAAAGTATTAGGCTAGACCTCACTCCGAAAAGTGCGATCTCACCTCATTTAGGAGTATGTTTATACTTTCTTTTGAGAAGGTAGCACGTACGATTTTAGATAGCAGACCAATTATTGCTTCCACCGTCACAAAATCTACTACAAAAACCACTAAGGTCAGCCACACCAACTAATAAGAAACAAAACACTGTATCTGGGGGCATTCCTCATCTCATGCAACAACATAAGGCAAAGGGAATACCAGCAGTGGCTTCCAAAATCATGCTTAAATCAAAAAGAAGCAGCACAACAAAGGTTTACACATCGCTTTGTAACAATTGGGTATGGTAGTGTAAGCAAAGGAAGGTGGACCCTTTGATTGCTCTGTAGGGCATTTTCTGTTTTTTTTGACTGAACTTTTTCATAACGGTCTGCAGTACAGAACCATTAATATTTACAGATTTGCTATTTCAGCTTTCCACAAGCCAGTGGAAAATGCACCAGTTGGACAACATCCAGATATTTGTACAACTGGTGCAGGGTAGACAACCTTCGTCCACCTGCTCCCAAACATTGTATGATATGGGAAGTTGAAACTGTGGTCAAATTCTTAAGAGAAACGGGAGAGGATGTTAACCTGTCTGACAAAGATATGACTCTGAAAACTGCAATGTTGGTAGCTCTAAATGCTATGAAGCGGAGTTCAGACCTTAATCTGCTGAACCTCAGATACATAGCAGTTGGAGACAACAAAGTTTCTTTTCAACTGGCTGAAAAACTCAAACATTTTCGAAGAACTAGCCTGAGGCCAGAACCAGTTGAATATTTAACTTCAGGTAAAACACTGTGTCCAGCGGCAACGATAAAAGCATACATCGTCAGAACCTCGGCATGGCGTGCTGTCAACTTTGAACAAAAACTTTTTCTCAGCTTTGTGAAACCTCACAAAGCAGTAAAAAAAGCCACAATTGGACGATGATTAAAAACAGTATTAGCAACAGTGGGCTTCGACACCTCAGTGATCACAGAGCATTCAGTAAAATCAGCTTCTTCTAAGGCTTTGCTCAAGGGGTTTCAATCAGTGACATCTTAAAATGTTGGAACTGGAGTAGGGAATCTACTTGGCAAAGGTTTTATCATAAAACAATCTCCCATAACCTGGATCAGGTACAAAGGAGCATTTTAAGCTAACGGCTTTGAACAGAGGAAGAGCCCGGGCCGTGAACGGCAATATGAAGGCCGTTCTTGGACCACGGTTGCATCATGAAATCTTGAAGATTTTCTGATATAAAATTTAAGAATTTTATAAGCGCGACGCTTTTTTATCGTTGCCACCCGGCCCAACATAATTTCAAACATGTCTTATTCTTAGTTCAGGGTATATCGTGGTCAAAGTAGCCGATACGGAAACAAATCGTTTTAACGACACAAGGTCATTTTTTAATGAAAGATGAAATTCGGAACACATATGTTGCTGTGTTTTCTTTTCCTATTCAAGCATCTACGTCAATTACGGAGAAGACAATTCTCTGACTAGCTATCTGTTTTTGATGATATTCAGGCCTTCTCGAACCACGTTTGCACCATGAATTTTATCAGATTTTACGATACAAAATCTGAACTTTATTTCACACGATAAAACCCTCGAATTTGTCCAGAGAAACCAAATAGTTTAAACTTTCAGTATCATCATAGATATGTGTATTAACGAATGACAGACAGTCACCTGCCTGATATGCCTCCAAATGATGGATGGAAAAGTCAACTTTAAAGGGCACAACTCCAATCTGAGGATCTGAGTTAGCCTCAGCATCCTCCCTTATTACAAGAATTGCTCTCATAAGTGGCCACTTCCCATGCCACCAGAAGAGAGAGATTGCTAGACAAAAAATGAAACAAAAAAAATCAACTGAAACAAACAAATCAAGCAAACAACAAAGATAGCACGAAAACGTTGAAATAGAAAAAGGACCTGCCTTGATTAAACCCATCTGTGTGCCAGAACATACAACTCAGGGCATATATGGTATCATTCGGACCCAAAGCCGTATTCTTCCGGTTGAAATTTGAAAAGAGACACCCAAATTCGAAATCAGCACCCTTGAAATGCTCATTGTGAAAATTTTCGAGAAGATTGAAACATTTTAATTTTCGGCTGAAATATGGGTGCTAACCCCCAGATTTCTGCCAAATTTTGAGAAATGACCTTGGATTTGAAGTCAGCACCTTCTAAATGTGCTATTTGCAAATTTTCAAGAAAAACGGAGTATAATTAATTATTGGCCGAAATGTGGGTCCAAACCCCCAGTTTCTGGCCAAATTTTAAAAAATGACCTCCGGAGTTAAAATCAGCATCCTCAAATTGTTAATTGTGCAAATTTCCAAGAAAAACGCAGAATTTTCAAATTTTAGGCATTTTAGGGCCTACTCCTTGCGTCATCAATAGGCTTTTACTTCATTGTGAAAGTTCTTATGGAACTGATGCCACCTGTCAAGTTTGATGGCTTAGGAATGTTTTGTTAGTGAGATATTAAGGATAAACTCCCAGTACAAATTTACCCAAAGTGTGATTTTATCAATGGGCGTGGTCTCAAAATTAAAAGTCATTGTCGAAGGTCTTCTTGAAATGATACCACCAGCCGAGTTTAATAGCTTAGGAATGTTTTGTTGATAAGATATTAAGGATAAACTCTCAGTACCAAATTTACCCAAATTGTGACGTCATCGATCGGTGCAGTCTCACAATTTGTCACTTAAGACAAAAAACTGGATGTAGGGATAACACCTACCAAGTTTCATTACGTAAGAATGTTTTACTTAGAAGATATCGACACAATAGTTTTTTGTTGGTATCCAGTCTAAAATGTTCAACGCGTCAAAACAATTTTGACTCATTTGCGAAAAAAACGGAAGGAAAAACACGAACTCGGACAAAACCAAAGTCATTCTTTCATCCGAAGAAAGTCAAAAAGACTTCTGACGAAACCAAAAACTATCTCGCTTCGCGGAAAGTCAAAAAAGCAGCAAAGTAGATGCAAGGAAAGAGAAGTAAAGGTGAAGTGAAGAGGCTTTTAAAAAAGATTTGAGTTACGAAATGTCTACAAAGTTTTCTGTGTTTTTTTGTTTTTTTGTCTTTGTATTTTTGTGTCATGAAACGTTTGTTTTTTTTGCTAAGCAAAGCCATAGTAGCATTCCTTCTATGGATTTGCTGAATTCGTAGAAATTGAAGTTGTTGAAATTTGCTATTCAAGTTTAGGGTCTATTTTGTTTAGTGTCTTGAGAATGTCAGCCGAAGCCAACTACAACCAAACAACGTTTTTTGATGTTTTAACTGAAAATTATAAACACCACTGGTACGTCACGACAACGTCATAAAAACGTCATAAAAGAGTTACAAATTCCAACCATCTTTCTGGCCGTTTTAAACCCTAAAGTTGCTCAAATCATGCGCCAACCTTTAGCAAACCATTCTTCGCGCTGCCATTTTTACAGAAACTTCAAAATAATTCGATGCAATAATAAACCGTATTTCCTCTTTTAAAAGCTGTGGCGTTTATTAAATTTTTTAATTTTTTAAGGCGGCGTTTTTTGGAGGGCGGTCGGTGTTTATCACAGAAAATACGATATGCAATTAAAATGGCGCACTGATGGCAAACACAGCTGTAAACCAAAATAGTAAACTTCTCATTTTTTCAATTTCAGTTTAAGTAAATGGTTTGAGTTTGGTGCAAGAACCCGACACATCATGAGTTATTTTTTTCCGAAATAAACCGGTTGGAGTCAGTTTGCTGAAAAAAAATAGGCCCCTAAAATTAATTTTATGCAAGTTAGTTTAAAATTTAATGTTTTATAACCAGCCGTCGGACTAAATCATTGTTTCCTTATTGTCTTCGGTGATGACGCTAAAGCAACAAGAAAAAGAAAGAAAGAAAAAAAATTCGTTCTTCTTTTCTTAGAGTGTTAGAATTTTTTTTATCACTTCTTGGAGGTTTCGACCATGTTGAAGTGTACAAAGCGAATGAGCGTTGATGATGGCCAAATGAACTCTTGGCAGCTTTTACAGACCCGGTGTATTGTACAATTCACATGAAAAAAGAGACTCTTTAACTTGTGCTCTATACTTTTTTTCAAAACTACGAATGGAAAGCATTTCATTTTATTTCTACCCTCAATCATAATAACAATCATGGACATACTTCTCGAGACTAGCGCAACAAATTAAAGAATTGCGTTCCACGAGTATTTTGAAATCGCATTGCTATCGTACAATTTTTTTAGTTAACTTTTTTAGTTTACCAATGGACTTAGGACTTAGGAACCAGGCTCTCTTGTGCCTTGAACTGCTCGTTCAGCAGATTTTTAAAAAAAGTGTTAAGGTAAGTTTTATGTTTACCAACCATCCACAATCATAACCAAAACACCGGCTTAAATGAGTAAATCATAAATACTGATTCAATATCCAGTCGTATGCTTATCATCCATTCACTCCTCCATCCATTCAACCATCATGACCGTGTAAGTCATTGCAAGTATTTGAAACTTTTGGGCTTCTCGTCGTATAATTTATGCGAACTTCGTGGTCTCACCTACTGTACTAGACTATAGTTTACTTAAAATAATTACAACTGTAATTTGATCACAAAAAATGTCTTGTTTTTCTATATATTGGTGCAAATTTTTACGAATGTTGAACAATTCGACGACTCTTCAGTACCAGTGAGTGAGAATAACAGGGACAAAGATGGCTGACAATGAAAACATAATGTTAGTCGAAGATCGCACTCCAGTGTTGCAGTAGTCAGTTTGGCAGCATGTCATCTACAGAATATAGAGAATATTAAAAACCAAACAAAAACAAACTTACCAGCAAGACAAAACAAAACAAACAAACAAACGCGAAAAGCTGAGGGTCGACTAAATTGACTCACCTTGCAAGACGAAATGCTGGAACCAGATAATGAACCTGTAACTGATGCCTCAATTTTGTTGCAGCCCTCATTTTGACAATTTGTAACATTATTGATCTGCTGGCAACCCCAGACATCAATAGTAACATTCTGTGCGAGATTTTCAACAACATATACAGAGTTTATGCAGGCGTTTGTAG
>JAYJMG010024229.1:0-10499 GCA_036873935.1 Stomotoca atra
TTGATAATTCGACAATAACTAGCTGATTGATGCCGCAATATCCAATGCATCAAATGTTTGCTACCGACAAAATGTTGAGAAAGAATGATATATTTGTGTCAAGCATGTATTAACAAATTAATGTAATATTTTATTTTATTTAAAATCATATACTCTTATTGATTTTTTTCCTGGTCGTGTGAGTGTCCAAGCCAGCATGGCTTCTTGTTTATTTTTTCGTTTTGACTTTTAATGAATTTTTGTTCACAAAAGAGGAAGAGAAGATCAAACAGGTTGTAGAAGTTAAAATCATTTTTGTTTGTGAGCAACAGGTTGTAGGAGTTTTTTGTTGTAGAAGTTTGTTTAACTCTTTTTTGGCTAATTGACATTTCCGTTTGCAACAAAAAGTACGTTTCTTTTATCTACTCAAGTGATGAGCAGTAAGCAAGAGTCGCTGATCATTTAACACTAATCATTGATCACATTACACTGATCGCTTAGCATTATATTTTACTAAAGTGATAAAAATGCAGTGATAAGTGTTAATTAAACAATGAGCATTTAGTGACAAGTGATATATAACTTGTTATGACGTTCCTGTGAAAAGTCATCTTTTTTTTGTAGGTTTTGACTACTGTTTGACTTTGTCATTCTTTGTTACAACTAGAAGGGTTTTGAACTTTTAAGTTCATCTTTCTTCAGTGAAAGTTATTATAAGGCTGGTTCTTTAGTACGATTGCTTTGAGATGCAAGAATATTTTGTTGTTTTGATTTATTCTCTTGCTCCAAGTTCTAAGTAAACTGTGGAAGGCAACATAAGTTCTCAGCATATTCTCACAGACAACATAAAACCAAGAACTTCTTTAGCATATCCTACATGGGAACAATCAAATGATGTTTGTGTATTTTCAAACAGGTAAGCAGCTAACTACTAAACTTGTACTGGTTTCTTTCAACATTTTCTATTGAATATATATATTTTTTTTAACTTTAGCTTTAACTTTGACATATCATATTTAAAATAAGAAAAAGGAGAGATAGAACATGATTATAAAAATCACTCATTTTTGGATAGTTTTTCAAAAATTGTGCTAACAACCCTGGGAAGATATGTATAAAGAACTTTCAGCAGAAGAGCATCTGGAAAAACTGAAGTTACTACATTGACAATGATAGTATTGAATAGAACACCACAGACAAAAATAATTACATGTATTTTCTGCACGAATATTTAGACAGTTACTCAATCTTTGTAGTACTTGTCTCATGCGAATAATACATATAATTAATTCATAGATTGTACAGGTCTAAGACAAAAATAAATTTTAACAAGTGAATTCAGCAGAAGACTTCAATGAGTAATAAAATTTATTTGGGGCAATAAAAATATTAACCAAATTTTCACCATTCACCCAGTTTGAACCTCGTAAGTCTGGTCCCCATTCCCAAGACGAAAATTGAAAAATATAAGTAACAGATATCCATTTTAAGACAATGTACATAATAATAGTGGCATCTGGAAAATGATGAACCCTTTCTATATAAACATTCATAAACAACTAACTGGAATTACTTAAGTGATGCAATTTTCAGAACAAAAAATAATTTTTTTTTTCTTTTTCTGGAATGAGCATTAACAATACCTGCTGACAGGTGAAAAACTTATCTCATTCTTTCGAAAAGAGAAACGTCAGATGAAAACCGGGCACTTTTCAAACTAATGTCATTCTTTTGAACTGAGAAACGTCAAATGGAAACAACTTTTTTTGCGTAAACCCAGAAATTTGTGCATAAAATTAAAATTAGATTGTTAGATTAAGTAACGTGCAAAAACAACAGGCTCTTTTCAAATGGTTGCTTGAGCAGATTCCATCCATTTCTGATGTAAAAGGTATCTCTAACAAAATATTGGCAGTCAAGGAAAGGTGTAGTTATATATGTATCTAAGAACAGTTTTCTCAAGGTGAGGATATGGCATGGCTAAAGCAAGATTTGTTTACATTTTCAAAAACAAGTAGTGTAATTTGTTCAATTAATATAAAACGCCACATGCTAATTCCTAATTTTGCATAGACAATTTCGATGGCATTGTTGTTTTACGTGAGTTAGAAAAGAAACAAATCAGTAACGTATCAAGAAAAATAAACAATGCTAGTCTATCAAGAACCAGTGAAGAGCAAGTCCCGTGAGTATTCTAGAGAACATGTTTCCAACTAGCAGTGTAAATAAGGCTAAGGAGAAAGACACTTTCAGTTGGTTGACAATATTGCCAATGGAACAATGTGGTTTAATGCTGTAAATTTAGGCTACGCAAGCAATCTTCTTCGACTTCCCTCTATTCGTCTTACCAAAGTTATACATATTAGGAGAAGGACACCTGGATGAGCAAATGGACCTAATTATCACAGTAAAAATTATCAACTTACATTTTCGAAAAGAAAGAAGCAAAACCATTAGCATTGCAATTGAAGGAAGCTTCATTATGTAACACTTCATTTAGATTAAGTCCCATCAAAAGAACTGCAAGCACTTTGTCCCAAAAAAATAACTGACAAACTTTAGACAAAACAGCCTTTTAAATTGTTAAAATATTAAAAAATATTAAATTGTAATAAATAAAGCTTTATTTAATTATGTATAACACTATTACGATGAAGCATTCATGTTTCTCTTACCAAGTCTATATTTCAATAAGGCTGCGGCAATATAAAACATCACCAGATAGTTGTATCCGTCATTTTGTGAATAACAATGCTGAATAGCGTCATTTAATAATAAAGAGACTTTTTCGTTTTCCTATTTAAATTTTTAAAATTTAACAGCAGTATGTGTGCTGTATTTTCCTGCCCATACACAAGCCCAGCCCTCCTTTTAAGTCCAGACAAAGAAATTTTCTTTATTCTAGGCAGAAACGTTTGAGAGAATTAGAAGCATGTAAATTGGATTCAGAGAGCGAGTCTGACAATGATTTTAGGATTAGATGCTGAAAATTATAAAACTTTCTTTATGATGTCCCATGGCACTCTAGAAAAGTGTTACAAGACAAAACAAACATTACCTTATATTCAAGTGTTAGCAATTTCAATTTTTGAGAGCAAAATTCTTATTGATGATTTGACACACATCATTATCTCAAATTTGCTTAAAATGTGGAACATAACTGCAGTATAGATTAAGTTATGTGAACTGAGCTTGCAAGATCACCAATTAAAGGGAAACATTGAAACTCATAGATTCACGCAAAAAAAGGCAAATCACAATGGTGTGGTGCTTATATTTGCAGTTCTTTTCGTTCGCATTGTTTTTGCAATTACTGTGATGTTTTACTTGTTCAACAGTTTTTATCACATGTTTTCAGAAAAATAATGAAAATAAGCTAATATCAAAATGCCGCAACGCAAAACTATATAAGTTTCGTAATGCACAAACTCTGTGCTCTCGATTTTCCCCGTTTTCACTTTTAATTGGTAGTTTTGTAAGCATCAATTCAATATACAAATCTTCAGCATGGCCGAAAGACAAGCAAGTCTGTTGCAGACATGTTTTACAACACTTTGTCAAGCTCAGTGAGTCATCTCTGTCCAGAAAACAATGATTCAAATAATAGTCAACTGAAGCAAGTACAAATGTCATAGCCTTTGCCAACGATGTTGTCTGCATAAGTAGGGGTTCTAACGTCTGCTTTTCAATATTTTAGTAAATTTACTGAGAAGATTTTGGTAACATTTTGAGAAATCCTACTGATTAAGTCGTTTCAATGCTGATTGGCTTAGATGATTAAACTGCTCGCTTAAGTCTTGTAAAGTACAATCATTTTTGTTTTTCGATACCACTCAACACAGGTCGGCTAAGGCATGTCTAAATTTTCAAAATGAGATTCTTTGCCGCATGTTGGTTTTCAAAAATTAAGCAGCTCCCATTGGCCGAACAACCTCATTAATAACAAGCACACTGTGAAGAAGCAAACTTGGCAGACGAAGGCAAGGAAGCTCCAAGCTCATATATAAAGAAAACTAATGTTTTGCGAGCAGACATTCTTTTATTTTGTCTGTTTTCTAAATGCTTTAAGAGTTTGTATGTCAAGAAACCTTATTCTCGAAGCAGAAAGCGAAATAATTTAAGTTTATGTCATCCCCGTCCAATGAGTGTTGTGAAAACCCTGTAGGGTACCGCTAATGTATCATTATGCTTTGTTGATTGTAAAATTCTTGGTAGCTGCGATTAGATTCCACATCACAAGGTTAGAGAAAGCCTATTTAAAGTAAAATCGCATCCACTACTTTGTTGTCCAGCGCCAAAACTTTACCCCCTAGTTTTATTAATTTTGGCACATTTGGCGTGTAATATGCCTTAACCTGACAAGTACTTATTACTATACTTATTACTGTACCAGTTGATAATCTTTACACAAATATTGTCTTTTTCTGTCACACAACAACCTCGAGGTTATCAAGCACCTAATTGTCATGAAGCAGCACAGAACATAAGCAACACAAACCACAGTAAAAAAACCAGAAAAAAAAACCAGATTCCTCTACCTAATCTTTCCCAACTAGGAAATCATATAGTGCAAAGTAAAAAACTGAAACAGGTGTTCCTCTTCACCAATGAGACAAAGAATTATCACTTATTCTAATATGATCCTTCCATTGATTACCTCCCGAAATCGTTTAAGTCACTGTGGAGGAGTATTATTCTATTGAAACAAGACACATTATGCATATCGTTTCTTTAGAAATACACTCCTCAACAGTGACTTTTCAAGATTTTGCCCGCTGTGTTTTGACTACACTGATTATTTAGAGTTAAACAAACTGAATCAAAGAGTCAGAGATTGAGAATACAGAAAACGTTGCATCGTAACAAGAATTAATATTAAGCTTATATTATGGACACTCTATTCAGAATTGAATCCAAAACAGGGAAAACTTGTAAGTATGAGTGAAACTGGACTGACAAATTCAAATATCTTCCTGATCAAATACTTAATTTTTTCACTTTCCAACTTTTATTATTATTTCTTCTAACTTAATCTTACGTTAAAAAATAGTGCTTTCACTTGGGAGAACCTTGCTTTCCGTTGCTACACCAGTGCAGTTTTGCAATTCAGGATATAATCTGTGACGTGTCTTTACGTTATTATTTTCATCTACTGACCACTCACCCCAAGCTTCATACACAGAGGCTGAAAGAGAAAAAAGAGCATGTTAGGACTTTCTTTACAAAATGAAATGACTTCCTTTCTTTTTTTGTCAAAAAAAAATAGAAAAACAGAAACACAACCGTTTCAAGTATAATTTTCTATTATTTTCACAATCAAAACATAAACAAACCTTTAATTCTGGCTCTTTTTACAAACAAAAAATGCTGCCATTAAAGACTGGCACAAAAAAGGCCAACTAAGTACTCAAAGATAGGGAGGCCTCTCTTGAGCATGTTTGAAAAACTTTCCATTATTATCTCATTTTATTTAAATGTATATCGTTGGGAAGCATATTAAAAATACTATTCATCTTATTTTCTTGTTACATATTGAGTTCCCTTATTAAAACATTTAGCCAAATTTCTTAACAATTTGATTAAATAGCATTTTTTTTTTTCAGAGCATTTTTCTTTTGTGTAATATTAGTTAAATGCTGAACAAGAACTGAGTTTAATCTTACAGCCAGAAGGAATGTAAACATTTTGGTAAAGTTGTTTTTCTCATTTCAAACCTGGTGGAAATATGGAGACTATTAAAAAAGTATTCAGTAAAAAGTATCAATGTTTTCTAAAAATGATTTTGAGTACACCCCATATGACCTTTAAGAGATTTTGGGCAAGGCGTGCGCTAGCTTTGATATTGACAAATTTTAATGCCTTGACTCATTTAATATAGCACATTTACCGACCTAATTCGAATGTTTTTACGTTGTCATAACATCCGATGTTCAACAGAAGCCAAACCTTGAGGTATGTAATTTGAGGAACAGAAACCAAGCTTAATTTTTGGCATTGTTTCCTTAGTTCCTGAGTTACGGATGTCAGCTTAACTTATCCAGCTTCGGAAGGACCTAATAGAACTGTTTTCGGCGGTTTTGTACCTGTCTTAAATTTTGTATTGCTTATTTTTGCCAACAAAATTTAAATTCCAAAATGGCTAATACCAAAGCAAAAATTAATGAGATATTTTTAGAATGAATTTATGTAACCTAGCTAACAACACTGTTTAGGAACCTACCTAGAGTTCTCAGATGGTTACAAAAAAGAATTTTCAGATTCACAAGTACCAAATTTATTGGTCAATACAGCAGATCAAAATTAAGAAATATTATAAATATTACTTCCACACTTTTTCAAACTTTGAAATACTAAGCTCGTCAATTTACAATAAATTAACAAAATAAATAGTCAATTTATCTTTACTACCAGATTCGTAGCACGCAGTAATCGTCTGACATATCTGCTGAAGTCGTGGTCAAATAGATGAGGCGTCAAAAATCATATTCGGCTTACAAGCGGTTCAATAGAAAATGATTCCAGCAACAAACATTTTCAATTATTACAAGCATTCCTAGGAAATAAAGAAAAGTTAGAAATGCATCTGGCAATTTTTTCATACAATGTAGCATCCACGAAAGTGACACAGATCCTATCATCAATCGGTCTAACAAAAGAACTTTTTCCTAAATCTATTGTTTTTTGTTTCCTTTAAAATCAGAATTTTCATAATAACAAAGACATTTTGCTCATTTTCTGTGGAAGTGGAGGATCTTTTTGTGGCAGTGTTTCCCTTTGACCCAAAATAACCAGCTGTGAAAATTGCAGGCTCAACGCATCCCTTGATACAAATTTAGGGCTTTTATAAAAAAGACGGACAATAACACTTTTCCACCATGCTCTTAAATTGAGAGCTTTTAGCCATTGATATATATTCCACTTAATTCATGGATATTTCTACCAGTTATTTTTAAAAGCTTTGAAATATCTTTTTGCATTTTTTGTTTCATATTTATTAAATATACCGCAATCCTTGAAGGAGCGCAGCACACATTCGAGGACGCCATTTATTAGACGGGCACTTATCTGAAGTATCTTGGTATGGTACTGCTACCACAATAGCTTAATACAAATTTTAAATCATTATCTAACGGTGATAAAATTTTGAAAAGTGGATTGATTTTGCCTGGCCCAGTTTTGTTTAGAGTCTAATTTGCCACGAGATACTAACTATGAGTAAATAACAGACATAATACAAAAACATAGTTATACTTATGTGAACAAATAGGAGTAACTATTTCAACATGCAGATGACTTTGTGACGTATGTTGAAATAAATTTTCATAACAAGTCCTAACAAAAATTTTCCTGGAATAGGAAAATAGGTCAGAAGAGGCCCACTTCCAGGAAGTGAAAATATCAAATTTGAGACAAATATGAAACCTATAGTGCCTGGTATGACCCTAGTTCTCTCAGGAAAAAACAGTATAGCCCTAGATATATCTTAAATTTGCAAAAAATGTCTTACCTCTTGCAGCACTGTAATCATTGCACAAAACCATGAAAATCCAATACCGCAAAAAATCTTAATTCATGCAATCTGCTACTCTAAACAACCATACTGCTTCAAAGTGTCCTAATCAACATTGGCCAACGCAGCAAACCAAGAAACAGTGAGGCAAGAGTGTTACTTTGGGCCAATTTTCAGGTAAATTTTCACGCTGGGACAGCAGCCATTATTGTGCGGCAAGCCAACGAAAAAATTACCGCATGCGCAAAACTTAGCGGCACGCTCGAAACAGCAGTGGCAGGGGAGGGCACAAGCTTTCCGAAATGGTATCATTTTTCTGTAATTTCAACTGTTGTTTCACCTGAATGAATCTTGGAATTCGTTACAAAAATGGCAGAAGAGTGGCCAGAAAAAGTTAAAAAATTAAGTTTGTGTAATCCAGAGACAATTTTGTTTCATTTTTCTGATGGACTTATGATTGGAAAATGAAAAAAATGGTCAAATAAGGGTCAAAGTTTTCATGGTCAAATAATGCACTTTCCACCATTTTTTTTTCTCTCCATTTCAAATTTGTAGAAAAAGTTGACGTAAAAATTTTTGCGGGTTATATATGGCTTTTTTCGATCTCCATAATTTGTATTAGGTGTCATCTTATTGTTTTTTCTGTGTTCTATGTTAGACAATTCCCTGTTCTTTTCAAACAGAGTTCACGTTTTGTATTACCATTATCTGGTCAAATTCTATAAGTTAATTCTAAGTTTTTTGAAATCACTTAAAACGGTGTGGTCTAGTCACAACCTGAAAAAATGATGCACAGTCTGAAGAATAAAGTCTTAACAAAAACAACATTTAAGTTATTCCCGTGGCTGCCATTATTCAAAGTTTTCGTTCAATTTTGTCATCTCAACAATTCATGAGGGAATTTTCTCCAAAGGTTTTCCATAAAACACTTCACCATTGCATATTATCGATAAATTTGATAAGTCATATCAACAATTCAAAGATAATATGCCTCTGACTAAATTCCCTCAACTTAACAATGCAAGACATTAAACTGCGTAAACACATTAAAGCATTGCAACTTTAAAGGAATTTTTTACCATCAAATTCGCAGACAAATAGCTGTTCTTCGTCACAATTATAATCAATCCATCTTCCCTGACCATTTGTTCTGACACAGTCTTGATTGTTATCTTTTGGTTGCATATCACCCCAGTTGGTGTAACTCACCGCAGAACCTAAACATACAAAATTATAAAACATCAGCAAAAAGTGACAAGATATTGACAATACACAGGGCATTCAATTAATTGAATTACTACTAATTGCCATTTGTAAACGTTCATTTAAACTTTTCATTTTGAACACTATGATATGTAACAATGACATAGCTTTTTCAGGGTCGAACATTTAGCTAGCTATGAAAAACGACACAAGCTTTGTTTAGTTCTGTGTCACAGATGTGTCTATTGTTTAACAATATTTTCTGTAATTCATGGGGGTTTCAACTGCACATGTGGTTTATAATATAAGCTGATAATAAATTTTACTTACTGCAAAATCTTTAAAGGCATTTAAGCACGAATATTTAAAACAATTCAAAGAAATGAGCTTTCACTGGCATCGTGAGTAAGCCTGTGAACTTCCCATGGAATTGATCAAAAACCAAAGAGATCAGATATAGCTTTCATTTCACTGACAATTGATATTCTTTTATCTTAAGTTTCAATTATTTAAAAACATTAAAAGACTCAAGAAAACAGGACCAAGATAAGAATCAAGGAGGAAGAAAACCAACTAATAATTCACTGAAAACATGTCAATAGCGCTACCTTGGTGGCAATGAAGAAAAATGAGCATGACTGTCACAAAAGGTTTACTTGCACCACAGAATGAGAGAAAGAAGAATCGGAAGAACAACAATAAAAAAATAGTAGCCACAGCAAAGTGAGAGTTATCACGGTACATGGCCTTCACTCTGAAGGAACTCAAAGGAAGTATGTATATGGGCTATTAACATAACACCTGCTCATTAGAAGTTAAATTTTATTCTTTTCGTTGCTAGACAACTAAAAAATATATTTTACATGACATTTGGTATCTACATTGCTAAATTTTACAGTTTGTAAACAAAAGCAATGCAGCCATTATAACTAACACTTACCATCAAGCCATTGAAACTTTCCTTCCAATGCCATGTCATTAAAACCAATGTGATATCTTTGATTGTTTTTGATAAGAGAGATGACAAAATTATTCTCCTCCTCACTTGAGATGGATGCAAGCTCTCCACCTGCTCGGAAACAGGAGGGACTTGCACTTCCAAACAATGTTTTTGTTGAATTTACCAAGAAGCACTTGGTACCATTTAGATGCCAATTTGAACCAGTGCAATTATACCTAGTTGGATCTAGTTTGAGAAAAAAATAATGGATAAAGTAATGTATAAGATAAGCAGAGCATTGACAGTGAAATTACCAAAAAAGCAGACCGGATGAAAAACACAACCACTCTGAAGTTGTGTTACTTTACTAAGTCAAGAGAGATTTCCAGAACACAATAAAACATCTGAGCCTCATGGTTAAGATCTGTGGGCACTAGCAACTTCACACTACCTGAACCGTTCCAAGGAAAGCAAACTCACAGCCTTCACTCAAGACAAGCAAATTTTTAATTGAGACTGCACTTCTTTAGTAAGTTTAACAATGGCAATGTCGCAGTACGCTTACGGTAAACTCACTGCATTTTGTGAGAGTGCACTATTTTGCATATTCATCAGACTCTTTTAGGATATAAACTTCTTCATGTTACTTGTTTTGAAATTTGAATGATGAGAGACAGTCCTTTTTTCGTTAACAGTTCGATTTGTGTTTAACCCTATTTCACATGGGGGGGTAAAATTTACCCCCCCAACGGAAAAAGTTGAATAACTTCCTAACAGCAAAGGCCGAAGACCTGAGCTTTTTTTTATGTGAACCAAACTTTGTTTTACATGTTTCCACCAAATTTGGTTGGATTTCTATGGCTAGTT
>JAYJMG010024451.1:0-17998 GCA_036873935.1 Stomotoca atra
CCGGTTGGTATTTTGTGTATTTTCCCTACCTGAAGTTGTAAAAAAACTGGTGGTATTTTAAAGCAATTATTTTTTCGATATCTACAATGAAATCGAAGAAATAAAAGCTATAGAGCTATTTCGTACCAAGAATTACCGTACTAATCCGGTTCGATAGGTGTCCCGACTTACCTGACTAGATAAATACGTGACTTTTCTTCAATAATTACGATAAAAATTGAACACCGTTTTTTAGAATTTTTTTCCTGTGGTGATAGAGAGGGTACTCGCGCCGTAAGCCTTCTATTACTGGTAGCTACATTTGTGATACATGCACAAAATACGGATTCAGAAAGACAACACATGCTTCGTGATAAAAAAACAAACAATAATAGACTGTGCAAGGCGCGCGTGTGTAAAGAGATGCCCCCCGTTTAAATCCACATGTGAATTTCCATGCTATAAAAAAACAAAGCATTGGAAAAAAATAAGTACTAACCAAGGTAGCTGTGATTGGTTCATCAAGCGTGCTTAAATCTTCATCATCACTTGATATGCCTGGAACAAATATATCACCTTCAATATCAACATTGTGAGATTCCTCGGATGGATGAAAAATGCTGTCATCATCTTGCTCCAGTTCTTTGTCCGCCATGTTTTTCGAATGACTGGAAATTGTAATCAAAAGAGATATATATTTTTTATTGATTGATTGATTTTGATGATTCCCTAGCCGCCATATGGTTTTCTTCTGCATTCTCCACCCTCAAGTTGTAGCCTGTTCATACCGACTCTCCGACACGCGCCCGTTTGTTGTAAAGCGGGTTCTCCATTAAAGCGACTGATCGCTGGCGATCGCTTAAAAGTAGGAACCCTTTCAACTACCAGGCGATCGCTCAGTTTACGCAATATCTTAGCATTTGCAATATCTATTGTTCTGTGCTCATCGCCAGCGACCAGTCGCTCGGATTCGCTTTAATGGAGAACCCGCTTAAACATGATTCGTTCGCCGCGCAAATTTTTTTCCGTGCGATGGATGCATGTTGAGTCTTTCGTTGTTATTATCTTATGTGTTTCAGCTTTAGCTACAAACGTATTACTTGTGCAATTTTAGTGCAGTGGATATTTTATCATGTTTACAACAAACGTTGTTAACGAATGCTTCAGTTGTAACATAGTCACAGTCTTGTGACTATGGTTGTAACTATCATGCATTCGTGGTTCCTTGCAACCTTGTCTCCATTGCTTTATTTTTATTTTTCTGATTATGAGGGCGAAGTTGTCTTTCTCGTTGTTTTAAATTTAAAACTTGATCCCGAAAAAGTAGAAGTTAGTTCGGTCCCAAACGTTTCTAAGCGGAATGAAGAAAAATCGAATACTCGAGAAGGCAAAAGTGGGAAAGTATGAATAAATAAAGGATCCATGACGCTCAATAAGTTTCTCGTTAAACGATATCTATACATATATTGCTAATTTGCGAATAATCCCCGCATTCGTCCCCAGCGCTACTTATCTCTATTTGACCACTGGATGACGAGACGTCTTCCTATCAAACCCATCGAGAATGCAAAAAGCGCAGGATCGCGTATAGATTAACTCATCCTGACCTCAGATTATTTGGCGGTTAGTAGGTTTAGGCCCAAATTTCTTTTATGAATTGAATAAAAAGGTTGTTCAAGTTCAATTATCGGCTAAATCGAAACGTTCAATTTTCGTTTTACTGCATTTTGATTGGTTTTGCAAAAAAAAATGTCGGGAGCAACTCCGGGTAGCCAGTAAGTACTCTAAGGTACCAAATTATCGTCCCCTCCCGCTTATTAATTTTTGAAATTTTTTCCAACCCCTATTTCGCTACTATTAACCACCGTTAACGTCAAAGTTACGATAAAATCCGTATACATATAAACTCATTTTTCTGCTTATGTTTGAAAACGGCTTTTATTACAAAGACCCTCTGATTAAAACTTTCATATAACAGTGAATATCAAGTCAACCTTGTTCCCTGCGCGATATATGTCCCTACACATCAAGAGTTTTGATTAGCTTTGGTCGACGCAAGCACAAAAGCCTTAATTAAATAATCACGGTCCATGAATTCAGGTATCCTAAACAGCTACTCCTCTCGAAAGTTCCCTGGCTTCAATCAGCATTGTCTCTTTTTAATTAAAAAAGTAGGATAAGAAGAAAAGCCTTGGTAGCTAACTCAACTATATTATTTTAATGTTTCATTTTTTAAAAATAAGTCAAACAAAAAAAAACTGATGGTTCTTAACTCAATCGTAAGATAGATTAGCTGAACATCAAACCCTAGGAAAATTATCGTTTCAAACTTTGATATTATTCAAATAGTTTCGTTCCAACTGTGTTAATTCGTTTTGAGGAATAGGTCTGATTTCCATGTTGGCAAAGTTTGCATTGCGTTCACCTTTATGTAAACCGTCACTGTCTGATTCATCTGCTGTCTCTGTATCCACGTCCAATCCCTGTCGGAACATTTCTTGCTTCACAAAATCTATTTTACTCCAATCAGATTGATTCTTCAACTGTTCATAGCTTTCATTTGCCATATTATCGTTGAAGAAAACAGCGTGAGATACTTGGTTGTTTGAGAGCGGATTCAATGCACTCTCATATCTGTTTGTTGGCAGCGGGTTTTCCTCCAATTCCGATTCTTGTGAGCTCCTCGAGGAAGCATCTTGCTGGGAGAATGTTTGGATTTCTGGATAAGTCACGCGATGATCTGTTACAGGAGATAAAATTCCTGGCTCATCACCTCTTGACATAAATATTGTTTGCAACTCATTTGGAGACAATCTTGGCAAGGTGTTTCGATTATATTCATCTTTTCCACGCCAGAATTGGTAATACATATCTTCAGTTGGCGACTGATTGTCACCATTTGCTTCTTCAACGTTGACTTGATGATCCTGACTTGATGGTAAATTTTCGAAGATGCTTTTCTCCTGCTGAACATTATCAATACCATTATTACCAGAGTTCTCTTCAACGACATTTTCAGCGGCACTCACCTGATGAGGTAATCCAGCGAAGGGAAACACCATTCCTCCATTTGGATAAAAAAGTTGCTGGTTTTGTTGGAAGTTCGGTGGCCATGGTGCAAATGAAGATGGGAACATTGGAAGATATCCAGATGATCCATTGACACTTGGTATCACATTGTTATTCTGATATCTGTTTGAAGTATCGATTTCGTTAATAGTGGAAAAAACAGATTTTTCTACTGTCTGTACATCTTCCTAAAAAATAATTGCATGATTACATACATGCAGTTACATGAATAGAAAAGAAGAGAGAGAGAGTGAGAGAGAGAGTCCCTTCTATTGACTATGATAATATCATCCTATTTTCTGATAGACTTTCTTTTGCCTCGTCAAATTTTAAATGCTAACCTGGTTATCACTTGAGATATTTATCAATTCCGCCTTCCTTCGTTTCATAATTTCCACACAAAATTCAACATCACAGTGCTCATTGTTGCATGTAAGATGGTGATGTTCGCATAACTGAATGATAAACTTCTTGGTTTTGCAATCGTCATTCTTCTCGCAGTGATGCGTGTGTAGCAGCACAGATTTAACATTTTTACACAGTAATAAATCACAGTCCTTGTTCTTGCATTTCTTTGCATGAATGACGCCCCGAAAAACTCTTTGCATCATCTCGTTATGTTTGTGTTTTAATTTTACCCACTCCTCTAGAACCATTAGACGAACTTTATCGCAACTAGGAATCGAGCAACATTTTTCCAGTGGCACATTGCAAATTTGAGCGTGCTTGCAAACCATTATATCCATTGCTTTGCATATTGTACAATCTTCACTTTTTTTGTTACACGAGGAACAGTGAGCCAGAAACTGTTTAGCAATTGAGCATTTGGGAAAGGTGCATTGTTTGGTTGATACTGAACAGCTGATGGCGTGTTGCAAAGCACAGTACACTGGAGAGTCTTCCTCCTCTTTTGTCTTGTCATTCACACCTGTTTTCTGCTCAGCTAAGGAAACGTTTCCATCAGTTTTATCTTCCTGTTCAGTCTTTGGCTTTTTAGCTTCAATTTCCGTTTGAGAAATATTTTGTTCTGTTGTTAGTTCTTCTTTTGTCAGTGTTCGTTCAGGTTTTCCATTTTTTCTTTTCGTACTTCCAGTAACAGGCACTGATGCTGATTTCTGCTTCGGCGTACTTGTTTTTGTAGTAGGTTGTTTAACTTTTTCTGCCTCAGATTTATCTCTCTCTTCAAGCGGTATGCCTCTTTTTCCTCGCAAACTATACCGTTTCTTCTCAATGGTTTTTGTTCTCATTTTTTTGCATATAACTGCTTCGCGGTAAAACGGACTTTCATCGTATGCTACAAATTAGGTTTGATTTTTTGATCATTCATTTTGTTGTTTCGAATGTGTAGGGTACAATCGAATGCATCTTCTATTCGTTCGAATGCAGTTCACATTCGAACACGATTTTTCGAATCAAATTTTGTTCATCACACTATGACTTTAAAAACGCTTCGTGGAAATTCTGAAATTAAAAAGTAGAAATAGGTGAATCTTACATAAGGAAATGGTATCGATCCCTGCTTTGACAAACTTCATTGGGGTGTGGGGGTGATTCGGCAAATGGATTTTGACTTGGGGATGACCCTGCTTGACAACTTGGGTCTTTCCCTGAGTAGATTGAAAACGAGGCAAAATCAATATGTAAGGGCCATTGAGCGAATTTTGTTTTGATTGTGCATCTCGCAAATACAAACGCAAAGCAAAGCAAAAGGAAGCCATCCTGTAGGCATTTGTGTTCTTGCAAGTAAGTAATTTAACTGTTGTATCTGTATATAAGCTTTTTGATTCGACTTCAAAACTAATGCGTAAAACTTTCGTTTGCCTGAATTTCATTTTTATTTGCGTTTCTGTTTGACTTTTTGGGAGAGAAAAGAGATTGGGTGGTGTGCATATGGCAGTTTATGGAGCTGTGTCAATTCTCGTTTTATTCATCAAGTCTCAACTGATTGCCTTCGTAAACGGCCTTAAGATGTGAAAACGAACATTTTTTACCTTGCCTGAACATCTTTTGCCATTTGATTAAGTATCTATATTTCTCCCCCAAGGAAGGAAGTTGTGCCACAAAGTTTACACTACCAACCATAGTGCCCGCCCACATGTAATTTTCACAACACATCTAAAACTCATCATTTGAAAATAGTTCATTATTCCATTTAAAAAGTTCTTAATAAATAATAAAATTCTTACCTTAATTTACAAAGGATCACTCCTAAAAAATATATATAGCTATATAGTTTTTTTGACAAAAAAATTCATTCTCTCCAAAAACCAAACTTCCTTATTCTAGCATTCTAACAAGCAATTTTAGTAACTGAAAAAGTAATTTATTTGTGAAAATAATCTACAAATAAGAAAATCCACGAGTAAATGCTTCGAATTACAATATATATACTAGTGTTCCCATGCACCAAAAAATGGCGTGTCTTATCGTAATGACTCATGAGAGAAGTATTAAGAAGTGGGACTGCATGGAATTCGAACCCATATTTCTCTGCAAATCAATCCTACCATGGCTTAGGAAAGTAAAACAATATTTTTGTTACTTTAGCGTCACCACCAAAGGATAAACATTATCCAACTGGCTGGTTAAAAAACATAAAATTACAACCTAATTTCACTTTAAACTTGAAAATCAACTTTTCTTCAACAACTTTAACTTCTACAACTTCAGCAAATCTATAGAAGGAATGAGTATGGCTTTACGTAAAGCATTTCACAACACAATAGAAAATGATGACACAAAACACAAAGAAGAAACGAAACAAAAGCTATAACAAAAAACAGCTACACTTCTCTTTTTTGGCTTCTATTCTGCTGCTTTGATTTTCTTTTCTCTATACTTTGTTTTCTTCGTTCCTTTTCTCTCAAAACAAATAATGAAGCAAAAAAAGGTTCCGCTCTCTTTCGTAATTCCGTCTGTTTTGAAGTACCATTTCTTTTACAGCAATGCAATGCAGTGTCGGCCAGAAAGCTCAAGGTGGCTTGACAAAATGAAAACCTTGTAAATGGTCATAGTTTTATGCATGGTCTATATAAAAGGCATGATCAAACAACAGTGACACCATAGCTATTAATATAGAAGAAAAAACAGATAACAAATAACAGGCCAATAAATAATTGAGGACCATCATGAATTACGAGATGTATACATGCCCTGGGTGAATTTTATCCGGAGAAAAACACAAATAGTGTAGCTAGGGGTTATGTGCAAAGTATTACAAAATTCAACAACTCAAGTTGATTGTACATATAGTTAACAAAAACTTAATTGTTGGACAATGGATGTTTGAAAACTTTATTGTATGCAAGAGTAAAAGTAACCAAAGTGAGCAAGTTTGAAACTGACACATTAATATTTTGACGGCTGCATAATTAGACATATAGTATTTTGAGTGAGATATGAAGGTAAACTGAGGTATTAATTCCTTTGGCCTAACCAGTAAGGAGATGGTTCATATCACTTCACCTTTAAAAAATAAATTCTTCAACACTTGACCATTTTCTCTGTTGTTTTCTCACTGTTTGCTTTTTTGTGTGGTTAACTTCCCCAACTTTGAGCCCAGGTCCTAGTATTTGAGGCGAAACGAAGAGAGGCATTTGTTTCTCGAGAATAGTGGAAAATTAACTTCTCGTAAAGTGGCTTATTTTATCATTATGGGTATAGAGAAGTAAAGTGAAAACGATGAATTCACCTGTCAACATTGGTATAAGTATTTGTTTCTTGTCCAATATGTATTTCTAACTTCATTTTTGAAGTGGCCTCCGTATATACCTGAATGAAAATGTTACCGAATGGATGGTCCTAACTTCTTCTCTCAAAATGATTCGGTCACCCAGGGCGCTCATTAGAGACATCAAGGAAGAAAGAAAAAGAGAAAACACTGCATATTTTGAGATATATCGAAAATAACCCGGCGCACGAGGTTGATGAAGGTGACGATGATGTTGAAATTTGAAAAAAATCAAGTTGTTTGAATTTGTGTTGTCTTTCTTTATTTGGATTTCCAATAAGCGCCCACTCTAATTGCCAAAATTTTAAATGCCCAGGGCGCTTACCACAGGAAATACGGTACTTGAAGTAAGTAGTCTTCGCCATGATAATGCATGAAAATAAGTAAAAAACAACAGCTATTAAGCAAAAGCTTTTCAGTTTCTTAAAACCATCATCAGTGCTATATGTAAAGTGATGTTAAAATATTTACAACTAAGTATTATACTGTCATTATGTGTAATGAGAAAGATATAAAAATCTATGACGTATATACAATAGACGTTAGACGCAAAGCTAAAGTAAAAGTGTGAGATGTAATACTATGAACCTATACCTTTTATTACACCAAGCGATTTTTTGTTCAAGTGATAAACAACAGTATACTGTCAGTACCAAATTTATCCAACTTGTGACGTCCTTAAAAGGTTACCTTATAATTTTTTCATGTGGCCAAAGTGTATGTTGTGGTTAAATCACTTGCTAAGTTTCCTTGTGTAAAATTATGTTGTTGCAAAGATACTTAATTTACTAGACGTTATGTCTTGATTGTTCTTGTTTATACATCTGTCTCTATTTGGTTGCCTGTTTCGTTTAGTTTTCAAAACGATGACATCTTCACCGATGCCGCCGTCTCTGAATATTTCCACTGTCGAATTCTTGGACCATTATGTTGACTGCTTAGAGAATTTTCCATTAGATGTCCAACGTTATGTTTCGCAAGTTCGCGAGTATGATTTACTGTATCACATGAAACTAGATCAAATTGGACATTTACTGAGTTTGTACCGCAGCGAACAAACAGGTCCCGGAAAACGTAAGCTGCTCACGAAAATACAAAAATATTTGATCAAGTCACAACATTACGGAGATGAGAAGCTGAATTTGATATCGCAAATAGTTGACCTAGTCGAAAACCGTTCGCAGCAAATTGATCGTGATACTCATATGCTGGAAATGGGCGGGAATGAGGACAATGTAAACAAAAATACAAACGGTAATAGTACCAACAAAGTCAAAGTAGAGAAAACTACGAAACCTGCTCCTGAAAAGTCGAAAAATATTTACGAAAAACCAAAGCGTATACGTCGAGTCACTCGTGTGAATGATAAACATTCTGACAAAAACGACAAAAACACGACAGGTCTTCGGTATAATTCAAAGAATGACATTGAGGAAAATGAGGAAGAGCTCATAGAAGAAGACGAAGAAACGGAAAATGTAAAACCAAAGAAAGAAATCAAGAAAAACAAAGAAAAGGATAAAACTAGGGAAAAGGTAAAAGACGAAAAAGAAGAGAAAAAAGATGAAAAAAAGAACGACAAGAATCACAAGGGGAAAGTAACAAAGAAGATAACTAAAGTGAAAAAGAAGAAGAAGAAGGAAAAAGAGCCGTCAGTCGAAGACATGGCAGTTGATCCCGACGAACCGACTTATTGTATTTGTAACAGTATCTCGTACGGCGACATGATCGGTTGTGATAACGATGACTGTCAAATAGAATGGTTTCATTTCGGCTGTGTGAACTTAACGCATAAACCAAAAGGCAAATGGTATTGCCCCAGTTGTACTATTGAACGCAGAGAACGGAAAAAGTGAAGTGTAGTAACTTAACTGGCAATTAGACAACTTCGTTCCCGTGGACTCTTCGCTTTCTTGTATCAGACGAATGATTGTTTTGGAAACGAAATCAAAGAATGTGACTCACATCGTTTGTAAATATTCCTCCACTTTCTAAGTAATTTGAAAAAAAAAATGACTGTTCAAAATTTTATTTTGCTCTTGCTCTTTTATGTTAAAAGAATCTGTCATGGTAAGGGCATCAATGGGGAATTATTCCTGAAGAATAACCCATAGGGCAAGCCGGCTAGAGAATTTGAAATAAACTGTTTCTATTCTTTCAACTTATCATCATTAGACAAAAAATTTTGCAGTCACAAGTCATAAAAGTCAGGTTTTTCAACATGCACGGAAAAATTGCGCAGGCAAAGAATCGAAAATAACGGCACTTCGTATTTAAAGGCGATGGGTCCATGATTAGGCTTTTCCGTTAACAATTTCAAAAAGTGTTACCGAAAAATGCTATCTTTATAGAAATTTGTTCTACTGCCACTGGCAATGTATTATTTACTCACACCTCTCTCATGCAGTCGGCTCACTCGTTGATATGTAAAATGTTTCTTGTTTGTCTTGGTCAATTAATTGGGAATATAAAATTAGTCAAAAATGCGAAATTTGATAATGTGGATCGTGGCTAAATTCGAATTATTAAATTCTTCATTCAATTCTTCCGCATTCTTTTCTTCCCTTAAAGGAGAATTAACGTCAAAATTAAAGTGTCCATTTTTCTTGATATTTCGATAGCACTACTAAAGATGAACTTGTGTTCCAATTTTCAGCTTCATTCCATTATTTTTCTCCAAGTTATAAGCAATTAAAGTTTCTTGTTTTCTCGGTAAAGTGACGTCACAGCAGTCATGCTCATATCGCGCATTCGGTCGAACAACAGTATTTATGAGACGCAAATGAAATGAATTATTTACTTTGTGAATAGATTTTTTTGTAAGGGAGATCAATTTCAATTTATGGAATTTAATCATTCTTTTATGTTTTTTCAATTTCTGTCGTTGATTTTTGGTTGTAAATAAATAAAGCAGAAACATGGCTATGTATAAAGCTTATCATACTGGAAGAAAGAGCCTCTGCTTGTGTATACTCCGGCTCTTGCATGTCAAGACTACCTTAGTTCCTTTAATTTTCGCGCCCCTTTTATTTTCGCGCAGGTGAGATGCGCGAAAATAAAAGGGTGCGCGAAAAGGGCCTATTTTCGCGGAATCGGGTGCGCGAAAATTAAAGGTGCGCGAAGTTGGAAAATGGCTCAAAAACGTTAAAAGTTAAAAAAGCACTTTGAACTCTACAGTAACATGACATGGAGACATGTCATTTCAGTTCTGCGGCGTAAGGAAGTAGTCAAAGCAGGAATATCCAATTTTTTTTATATTTTTGGGATATCTGAACACGTAATTTCCTACATTGCAACTGCAAAATTCACAAAAACCATTAAAAATGAGTCGCGTAAAGAAAGTTCAGTGATGGGTGCGCGAAATTTAAAGGGTGCGCTAATATCTATTTTAAAGGGGTGCGCGAAAATTTGAGGCGCGAAAAATGGAGGGAGCGAAAATAAACGGGGCGCGAAAATTAAAGGAACTAAGGTATCATGTTCGCTAACGTCAAAATCGAAACAGCTCTCGAAGCATTCATCTTCTAGTTTTTCCGCATTAGATGAAACAAAACTGCTATGCACGCTGTCTTCGTCCATGTTGTTTAGAAATAGATGTACTTGTCTGACGTCACAAAATGAACACGGTTAATTGCGGAACAAAAACGAAAATACTATTTTAGGGCATTAAAAAACTTTTTTTGTAAATTTGGATAAAGCCAATTTTTTCCCCTACATAAAACCTGTTATTTTACGAAAATTAATTTTTTGACGTTAATTCTCCTTTAAAATAAGCGCATCGTGTCAGCTCACGAGGAACTCCACAACTTGAAGAAGTGGGCTTTTTCTTGCACCACATCGGATTACGCGTTTTCTTTACAATTTATTTGAACCTTCGCAGTGGTTGCAAAGTGAGACCAAACGACTAGCGCAGATTATTTTATTGAAGAACGGAAAGAGACGCTGGGATCGAGGTTGAGCAAGTGTGTCCTACCCCCAACCTTCTTCGTCAGCCCATGAATAGGCAAGCATTTGATAACACTCAAATCGTCAGAAATTGCCTTACTTGAAAGGGCTTATCAGTCACAGCAGTCTTGCACCAATATTAAGATTGTCATAAGTTTTGCTATCATCATTTCGTCTCATTTATCTATAGTCTGAAGTTTAGTTTATCTATATCATTTCATTCAACCCGACAGTAGTTAACCGCAATCATGTATTTGAAAATATATTTCACTTCCATCAACTCAATTCACGGAACCAGAACCATTAGTTCGATTTGACAAATATGTTCGAGTTTTTCGAGGTCTGAAGAGTTTATCAAGACAAGATAACGAGAATTTTGTTCCGAGTTGTCAGAATTCGAGTTACTGAGTTCTATCGAGTAATCATTTAAATTCAATTTCTCTTGTCCCTGCACCTTCAACAAATTTCGCTCAAATAAACCCTCACTCGGCGCCAGCACTATTTTTTCAGAACCGTCGAGAAGACAAAAATCGCTGGGATCGAGCATACAATCAACCTCATTATCAGAAAGAGACACACGACGATGTAGTCCAGTTTGCTATCTTTCCAAATTCAAACGGTCTAGTTATTTGGACGGCTAAGTTCATACTTCAATATCCTGATGTTTAGCAAATGGTAATATCGGCTAGCTATTGTGCAGCACTTTAAGGGCACAAACTTTCGCGAGTTTCGCAAATTTTGGATCGCTTAGTGAAAATTTATTGTTTTGGAAATTCTGAAAAGCCTTATTCGCGAAAGTTCATACTCTCAAAATATTTCATATTTCATCATTCGCGAAAGTTTACAAAAAATGATTCAAAATGTCCCCCCCCCTGAAAGAGACATTTTTGGTGCATTTTACCGGTCACAGGTTACGATTGAAGGGTTAAAGAACTACCTCGTCACTTCAAAATTTCTTGCACGCATCACTGGGAGTATCAACGAAAAAAAAATTCTATGATTTACATGCTATATGTATATGCTGAAAGTTGTATTTATGAAGAAAATAGCTGATAATGTGTTTCCAGAATCGCTTACTAATAAAATTAACAAAATAATTAAATAATTTAATAACAAAAATTATGAACAACTTGAAAAAAAAAACTGAACGTTAAATTGTCGTAAATTAAAAAGATTGTCCTTTTCATACAAAACTGCAAAATAGTCAGAACATGTGCAAACTTTGCAGTAAATACAGTTGCCACTCGATAAGTGGAACCCCAGATAAGTGGAACTTTTGTTTAGTGGAACCATTTTCCTCGGTCCCTTGAGGGTTCCACTTATCGAGCGGCAACTGTACTAAAAAAAATTAAACTCGATCACAGGCACTTCGTCTCTTTGACTACTGGAGTCAATAGAGAAAAGAAGCGCTTGGACGAGTATGTAAAAATCCATAAAAAAAAATTGAAATCTTTTGTGTCTATAACGTCATTATTATAAGACATAAGTGTTCGGCAAAACGTGGAAGAATGCAAACTGTAAAACGATCTTACATCACTGATTCTTTGTGAAAAATTTTCCCCCACCGAAGAAAATATCAAGCGACTACATTAAAGGAAATCCGAAATTCTTTTGAGCAACGGAGCTTTGTTTTTTATAACCCTGTAAAATCATTTTTAACTGTATAAGGTAAATCTATGAATTCAAACACTCTTCTTTCCAAAAATTAAAATTCGTATTCTCTTATAAGTTATTAGTATCAAATTTGATTAGTACTTCAAACCACGTTTTTGTTTGTTTACATTGCTTGTGAATTCAAATTGTGAATTTCGAATTTCGTACGTAAAGAGCGTTACACCAGATCACATGATCAAAACATACAATATACGGTTCAAAATAGAACACTGGTGATCGTAGAATCAAAGAACACAGTCAGTAGAACCATGCTACCGACATAACATGTCTTCAAAGATAAGTATGAATCGAATAATAAGAAGAACTGTTCAATAAATTCAAATTTACTAAAATAAAAAAATATACCTTATTGGTAAAAAAAATCAGTGTTAAAACATTCCGTATTTAGTTTGATTACAGCCTCTTTTCCCTGAATAAATTTTCAAAAATTGCGATAATTTGGAAAAATAACACACGAACACTGGCCTATTCACCGACCCTCGACACACGCCCGTTGTCCATTTAGTAGCAAAAAATTCCGGTCGATGTAGAGTCTGTGCTACTAACGAAGACTAATCCAATTCTAAATCTCTAAATTACCACATTATAACAAAGTTGATGGATTACTGACACAAAACAATAAGCACACACACATGAGTTCTGTGACAATCAATGTACACCAACCAATACCAGAGTCCAGGCCCATTTACATGGCAGTTGAATACCCTCCACTAGGACATCCATCCCTGGCTTGCCGACCGTACCACGCCATCGCAGTCCGCTAGAATGTCCTTGCATATGAACTTCCGTATTATTTGTTGGAATGACTTGCTGCAAAGTGATAACTCCATGTCTAGGCCACTGGAGTATAGTCGCGTAGACAGTATCACCAGCGCACGTGTACCTGCAAGAGATAGTATTGAAAAAAATTTGAATTCATGTTTACATCAAAGAAGAATTTTCCTAACGATGAAAATTGTTAATATAAATAACATAAAATGCAGAGTCGTACGGTTGCAACTAATTTGATTTAGCTTAGCGCTGTTTAAATAACTGAGCCAGCCGCAGCTACCAATATTCTACTAAATATCCCAGCACTTCCTTACCAAACATCATGTTCCTTCGTATCATTTTGCACTCTCCAGGGTCTGGTTGCATAGATAGCATCTCCATTAAGTTTCAACCATGAACCAAGTTGCTTCAAGCGCTCTTGAAATATTGGAACGATTCTACCGTCTGCTGTTGGACCAACATTCATAATAATGTTTCCACCAGTGCTAACAATAACAACGAAAAACACATGACAACAAATGAAAATGAATTGGCTTATCAGGGGGATCTTTCGAGATAATTTTGATAAATCCTGTATGATTAATTCAGTTTTTGTTTTTTTTGATGGATCTATTAGCTTACTATGTTTCAAGCTTTTCCAGGGGGAGCTGTCTAAACTAAGGAAAGGTTAATATAAACCAACATTAAAATCCCTACCAATATTCAAAGAACAGTAACGATAGTAAAACATGGGCAACAACAACTAATGCTCGGTAGTGCGAATGATTCTCTTTATTGTCTTGACATTGTGGATTGGTCAGTAAGACAAAATATTGCTTAAGAACGTAAAAAAGGTTATCACTTCACTACTTCATTATGTAGAAGTCTCTTTTTGTATTGCTTCAACATACATCTCAACAAATCACAACAGAATATCAGAAGTCGATGAACTACGCTTTTTCCCTGTATAGCCAAAAACACTTACCTAACTGTTTGAGCAATCAAAGCCAATAGTTCTTCCATGGAGTAAATATCTTCAAAGTTAGCTTGTCTTCGATAACCCCACGAATGTTTGTCAAGTGTCATTGCATTCTCCCATTTGAAGTTAACTTTTGAATCTAGATTAGAAACACATAGAAACACACATACTTGTGCTTTCTTGCTTCGATTTTGAATTCCGTGGTACCCATGAAATTTGTTGGTTTGGTATGCCTTTAAAAAGGGATGCAAATAATAAAATTACAAACAAATAATTTGTGGTTTTTAACCAAACTATTTTCGATCACCGAGGTGACTCCTATATTATAACTTTTATAATAAAGTTATCCATAAACAACTTGTTTTTGACAAAAACTAGTGAAAGCATACATGATAAATCTGTATTGAAGATGTCATTAAGGTCATACTTTGATTCCGCACAAGTTCATAAGCTTACGTGGTGTAAATCGATCTGCACAATTTTTTACATCACCATGTTTACAAGTGGAATCTGGACCCCATCGATCATTGACCAATATACTATCCCGAACAGGGCTAAACAAAGCAGCAAAAATGTTAAGATAAAAAACATTAAAGGGAATGTGGCATAATTTTACAAGTTGAGTTCCGAGGAAAGGTATATATATGCTTCCTGTCAACAATTCTTTGTAATTTATCAAAAATCTTCGTTCATTCAAAAGAAAATTAGTCAGGATACCTTACTCTAACTCTTTCCACTAGCTTCTGCCCAGTGGGCAAAATCGTTAAAAAGTTACTGCGGAGGAGGGTATTTCTATTGAAACGAGACGCATTATGCGTATCGTTTCAATATAAATATACTCCTCCGCAGTGACTTTTTAGCGATTTTGCCCACTGGGTGTCTATTCACATTCTTTTTTTAAATTTATTTTTAAATTGAAGCGTGGAAGAGTTAGGGAGAAGCGCTAATTTATGAGACCGAAATATGGACTGCTCACTCTGATTGGCTTAGAACATGTGATGTCATTGCATAATTTAGTTACTTTGTTAATTCCAGACAATATAGATATGAAATGTATTTGTGTTCCGCTCAAGACACAATAGATATTTTCAAAATATCGAATGATGGCACCAGTACCAGTTATGAACATGTGCAAAATTATAATATATGAAAGAACTGCTTCTCCTAAGCTCTCTTTTTTTTTAATTCCGTTTTTCGTGTTTATGAGTAGGAGAAAAAAAGGGAACTTAGATCTAGGCTAGAAGAAAATCGATTTTGGTGTTTTTTTCCTGCAGGTGTTAAAACCGTAATTTTTACTTTATGATGAAAAATGCTGACAAACACTTCGTACATGCTGGTATAAAAACTGAAATAATTGACCAAGACTAACCAAATCAGGTTAGGTGACAGTTTGCATCAATGCGCTGGTGTGAAGTGAAATGTTTTTGAAAAAATGTTTGGGGCCATCCACGTCTTTTGCTAAATGCTTTGCTAATGTTTCCGCTAAATTTCGTTTTTTGCTAAATGCTTTGCTAATGTTTTCGGTGTTCAGCAAAAATGGTCTTTGATTGAACCAACATGATATTTAATTTTTATTCAGACTAACCATTATATATACAAGTAGCTTCAGTAGGACTGACATCATGAAAAGGTTGCACAAAGTGCATCCCAACATTGCAGCCAGTCAAATTGCACAAAAAATTGAGTTGTATCAAAATAATAGGGAAGCGGAGCAGGAAAACCACTGTGACAATCTTCATTGCATGAAGAAAGGAAAATTTCTTCAAAATACATTTAATTATGGTTTTAAAATCCCTGAAAATATCTTTGACAAGGAAAAGTGAGATGGAAAAAAGTCAGCAGATATAAAAATCCTTGAACAGATAAATTGCCTGCACATAATGACAAAGGATGATACTGACTCACCTGTCATTGTACAACCAAGCAAGAAATTCTTTCGATTGCCAGTAATCTGTAGGACCAGCATCACCATCAGACCAAATGTACTCAGGCCTGTAGCGTGTTACATAATCGTACATTTGAGGATGAGCAACTTTCTGAAAGGATAAATGAGCAACTGAAAAAACACTACCATACTATATTATGTACAGTCCAGATGAGTTTAGGCTTACTTTTCTTTTCATTTATTTTTTCAACAAGGTCTTTGTATTAAGGGTGATTCATTTGGGAGCCTTCTATACCTTTTAAACCTTGGCTCAAAAGAACCCAATGTTAAGTTAATACAAGCCAACAGCGTCAAACTTGCAAGGTTTGGAGAATGGTTTGGTCGACTCCTAAATGAATGCATCTGATAATCAACCTGAATTGCTCTGTTTAAATTATTGGAAGAGGGCCTTCTGGATCTTAAACTATGCAGACCTTGCCTCACATGAACATTCATCTCGGAAACTACTGTTCATGAACATAAATTTGACCCAGCAAGAATCATCATAAAGGGTCATGACAATTCATGACACTTCACATGAATAATACGTAAACAAAATAAAAGAAGTATGTAAGTTGTGGTCAATGCATATGGTTACTATTATACAGAAGCATAATGGTAAAATTGCTCCATAATTTCCATAACCTTATACAAACAAATGAAAAAAAATGGCACTCAAAAAAATTTGTTTGCAAAAAGTGACATAATTATGAAATTTTAAGGTTATTGTAAAGGAAAATAGGTACCTTTTGTTTTTGCTAAATATTTTCCGAAATTTAAATAATAGTTGTTTATTTTAAAAATTTTCTTTCTCTACATGATTTATAAGTTTAAAAATTCTTAAAATATGTTAATTTTGGGAACTTTGAGCTCAACTTTTAAAGATGCCTAATTTTGTTCAGAGTGTTCTTGTCTCGCATTGTGTTTGAGAAGATTCATCTAAAAATATGTGCCAGTTTTTGAAAAAAATTATTCTTTCTAAAGCTTAATATATTAAAAATGTTGAAGTTTTGATAGCTAATTATTTTTGAATGGAATAATTATTTCAAAAACAACGACACGATTTTGTTCTCCATTATGTTGTGAACATGTGAATATAATTAATTTGTCAGCTTGATAAATACAAGCTAATGCTGCCTAAAGAGCCATTGGACGACTAAAAAACATACATATTATTGTCACATGATCAAAACAAAGAAATCAAAACAAATATGGCGGGAAGTTAGCGAAACTACGAAATAGCTTTGCTAGATCATCAGGGAGCGCAAGGTAACGAAACAACTTTTTTTAATGCTTTTGTTCTTTTGCTATAGAGCAGTCGAGATATCAAAAAATTACACCTTCAACAACGTGCTTAAAAATTTAGCGGAAAAAATAGAACGTCAAAGTGAAATTATTCTTGTGAAAGTTATGATGCTGCTGTGGTGTTGAAAAACAAAACATGTCGATTCAGTATCATTGTAATTGAAGCTACCTTATTTCATGAAATTAACACTAACATTATTTTAACAGCCCTCAAATTTATGCGGGTATTAATTAACACGGATGGCAAACTATGTTTCTAAAGTATGTATTAATTAACACGGATGACGAAGTATTTTTCTAAAGTATGTATTAATTAACGGGGATCGAGAAATTTGATTTTTTTTTTCGCGTGAGTTTATTTTCGCACAGAGCTCTAGAGATTTGATATTTGAAGGCCAAATAAAATACCGGCAGAGCTCGAAGTAGACCAAAGTGATGAGGATGAAGAAGTTTTTGGAGAATAGAGTGATGATGGTGATGATGATGACGATATTAAAGAATTGTTATAATTAATAAGTAAACAAAAATAAGAATTTTTACTGTGATTCATATTTTTTGACTTAAAACAATAAGGGGGTGTTCATATGGAGGCGAGCTGGCCCGGTTGACCGGGCTGGCTCGCTTGGCCGAGATCTCGCTATTCCTA
>JAYJMG010024563.1:0-10497 GCA_036873935.1 Stomotoca atra
AGCCGCCAACATTAAGCGGTTTCAGAGTTATCGCATAAAGAGTTGGAGGGGGGGCTCCAGGAGCCCCCCCCGGCCTGGATAGGGTTAAGCAATTTACAAAAAACTAGCACTGTGGGCCAGAAGGATTTATATTGTTACCTAGCCTATTTTCTTTTGTAGCCTTAAAAATATTAGACCCAATTCAAAATTTCCGTCCATTCGAAAAAGGACCCCAGGATTCAAATTCAGCAACATCAACATCAACATGAGCAACTTTCAGAAGATTCCAATCATCTTTATTGTTTTAATCTGATTAGGGCCTCAACCCCCGTCTCAAAATCGAATTTCGAAAAATGTCTCTCGGAATCTAAATCATGTGTAAAACCAAAAGTCAATAGCCAGTAAATACCCTCCTATTCTGCACAGCTTGGAATTATGGTAAACCACAGTAACAGAAATTGCGCCCCACCGAAGGGGCGCAGATTAAGCATAGCAAAAGTTTTTCATTTGAGAGCTCTTTGCGAGAGTTATTTCATCCATCAATACATAGCGCATGACTTGAACGACACCATACAGGGATTCCTAAAATGAAAAGTGGAAATAGTGGTATCTTTTTTGAAACTTTTACAGTAAGTCAACGAACGGCTCTGACTCAAAAGTAAAATAACTTTGTGTGATAATTTTTTAGCTGGCTATGATTTTCCGGAAATTTTAATTTTCAAATCGAGACAAGTGTTTTTATTTTGAACAAACTCGCTTTCTTTGAAATCTATTGAAATTATTTTATCCTATTGTTCTTAAATTTTTATCTGCAGTTACTCTAGAGTACCGAAACTTCCTCCTTATTTGCAGAAAAGAATGTAACATTGCAATTGCTTCGTTTCTATAGAATGTTTTGAATCATGTTTGAACGTGATTTGATGGTTAACTGTGTGGTAGCAGTCAAGGGCACTGGTAACTGCTAGTTATATCTCATTGAAACTTCCTTCACTTTGACCATTTATAGGGTGTGGAAATATTCAAGTGATAGATCAGGAAAGGTAAAGTAAATTCATATGTCATATGATTTTACTTCAATTTTGCTTCAATTTGTGAACTCAAGTAAATTAAAATAAGATAAAAATTTCAATTACCTTAAATCACAAATCTATTCCAAAACTACGCCATGTAATTGAATTCATTGGCTTATTTTGTTTTGATGTTAAAACAATTAACCTACTTCAACGCAACATACCAAAAGTCTAATATAAGTTGCAATATTTTAGGCCCCCCCTCCATAAAGTCTAAACGACTCAGTATTTTTCTTTTAAATTTGGACCAGTAATACCTCTGGGTATTCTCTACAATTTGGCATAATTTTAATTAGCAGGTGGCCTATTGTTCTATAGTTTTTGCAATTGTCAATAATACAGAATATGAGCAGGTCTGTGACTAAAATAAATAGCATAAATGAATACAGCATAAAATTCCGCATCTAACGGTGTATCATCATGTCTTACAATTACAGAAGAAAAAAATTCACTATTTTTTTTTGGTACTACGGCTCTTCAAAAAATACCCAAGTGCAGAAGATGTGCAAATTTTTTTCAAAAAATTTTTCTGCACAAATTTTCCAAATTAAAAGTTAGGAAAAGTCAGAAAATTTCAGAATGATATCACTAATAATTAAAAAGTCATTAATAAAAGAATGAGAGGGGGCCATCATGCCCCCCCCCCCCAGGCCTAATAGGGTTAAGCTGCAGAGCTTAGTAAAATTAGTAGCAAAAAGATGTCATTTTTAAGACAAGTGTGTAGAGTTTTTTATAGCACATATATTTTTTAAGCTTCTGTTATCTATCTATGCAAGTGAAATCACTTTTGCAATGGACATTTTGTAGCTATTGCGAAATTTCTCTCTGCTAAACCAATTTTTATTCTACTCATAAGCCTGTGTGGTTCATATTTTAAGCACTTGTGGCGTAAGTTTGAGATTTGTGTGAAATGAGATATGGAGCCAATTTTTTGCAAAAAAGCTACATGCATTTTACACTTTATTTTACTGCAGAATTTTACTGAGAATAGTGTGAATAATAGACTGGTCGAAACATCGTCCTCATGAATTAGACCAGTTCATTATGAAAAGAAAGTTTTTATAATAGATTAGAAATAAAATATATTTTTCAACTCAATGTTTTGCTCATGTTTTGAAAAATGTTTTTAATAATAACTAGATTTTATATTTGAGTTCTGAAAAATTGTTATGAAAGAACCTGATTGTAAATATGGATTTAAAATAAAAATTGTAACTTGAAATTTTGAAATATAAAAAATATTTCAAGTTGCACAAGTTTTTAAAAGAACATTTATAATATTTACTGATTTTTTTATTTGAATTTGAATTAGCTGCCATCGTATATTGCAAGACGCAATTAGTTTATGTCACATCAAAAGATATCTTTCCAAGATGTCGTCAACACAACGATTAATTAATTAAGCATATACATGCGTGGAGAAAACAACAACAGGGGAATATCTGATTATGTTCGGAATGGAACTCGCTTACTGTGAGAACGACATCTTGAAAGAAATGAAATGAAAAAAAAATTGTAAATATGAAGTTGTTCTCATATAATTTGTATAGCTGCTGGAAATCTGTTAAGACGTTAACTTTGGAAACTATAGATTTTGATATGAAACAGATGCATTGTTTGGTCAGCATACGAAAATTGACCCTTGAATGATTTACCTTGAAAATTCTGATCGATGGAAATTGTTTCAGTTTAAAATCCCTCCCAACAGTTACATACTGTTAAAAAAATATAATAGAGAAGAAAATTCGACCAAGAATGGACTCAACAAAAGCACATCGGTTATTCCGTACATTTGCTCAACCTTCATGCAAGTTTTGATCGTCTGAAGTTTTCGATGCGAATAACGGGAAATTACAGACATGGTTAGTATTACGAATTACTTTGCAGCCGCATAAAAAAATTCAGTTGTGATGTCTAACATATTCGTGCCAAGTTTCCTGTTTTACTTTAGTTCAATTAAATTTCAGATCGTCGCTTTTCTCCTGTTGTGCAGCTGGCTGAATTGATTTATGTAGAGTCGATAGTTTACTGTGCTTTACCCTGGTGAGGATTATGCTTATCATTTGTCAAGGTTAGTGCACTTCGTATTTTTTATTAGAAAAAAATATGTGGAAAAATTTAACGAATCACTCTCTCACTCTCTCTCTCTCTACATCTATTCTACACTGCTTTCCAACAGTAGTGGTTTCTACTCACATTTTACTTGTATGTTTGTTTGTTCCATTATTTGACAGCTGCTTTTGAATCACACCTTCTTTTTGCGTTAAGTAAAAATTCATCTTTCAAAAACCTCGCATTTTTAGGGCTTATATAAACGAATTGGCTAAGAAATGGATTCTCTCACAATATCATGGGATGAGGCCCGGCAACTCCCTCTCTTTTACCACTGTTCGAAGAAATTAGCAAGTGTGCTGGTTCTCCAGATCAGTTTTGAATGTGCCCACATGTTACTGACAGTTCTTGCAGACTATTCTTGCTGATGAGAATGTTATAAGTTATTATCCTACTGATCACAATATTCCTTTCGACATAATGGACAATATGTTTATTCGAGCGGGATGTGTAGTTTTCAAATTCCTAATCGACTGTGAGAGGGCTGGGATGGAGACAGTACTAACCGTATCCTTATTTTCCTGAATTATATCAAAATGAAACCGTTGTTGCAATTTCAATATTTGTATTTTTATAAACCTAAAATGTCAGCTGGGAATATCTTCAATTGGGATCAATTAACTGTAAGTGAGTGGGATTCATCGTGCTGTTCTTTAAATAACTTCTGTTCACATTATTTATTATGTAGATCAGAACTACGAAGTTGGTTTTACTTGATACTATCCTTACTCGAAAGATGGCAATATTATACATGTACTTTAATAGCCTGTCAACTCGAAAGATGGCAATATTATACATGTACTACACTAGCCTGTCAATTCGAAAGATGGCAATATTTACACTAGCCTGTCAACTCGAAAGATGGCAACATTATACATGTACTACACTAGCCTGTCAATTCGAATAATGGCTATATTTACACTAGCCTGTCAACTCGAAAGATGGCAACATTATACATGTACTACACTAGCCTGTCAATTCGAATAATGGCTATATTTACACTAGCCTGTCAACTCGAGAGATGGCAATATTATACATGTACTTTAATAGCCTGTCAACTCGAAAGATGGCAATATTATACATGTACTACACTAGCCTGTCAATTCGAAAGATGGCAATATTTACACTAGCCTGTCAACTCGAAAGATGGCAACATTATACATGTACTACACTAGCCTGTCAATTCGAATAATGGCTATATTTACACTAGCCTGTCAACTCGAGAGATGGCAATATTATACATGTACTACAATAGCCTGTCAACTCGAAAGATGACATATTATACATGTACTACACTGGCCTGTCAACTCGAAAGATTGCAATATTTGATATGCGTAAGTTCCGATTAAAGAACACTTGAGCAAACGGAACGCCGAATGAAGATTGGAACCCGATACCTCAGCTTTGTTATACTGTTTATCACACGAACGAATAAGAACTTAACTTGTCCCATCATTGTAAATATTATGATGATATTATGAAATGGGTGTTGAACACCCGAAACGTTGTGAAAACTTTTCATTAATTCTGCTGATCTATCATACTGTTTTAACCTGTATTGACGAATAGTGATCTGTTATCGCTCAAAATCATGTAAATATACATAGTTGACCAGTTTATTCACGAGCATTGGTTTGGGTGCATCATGATGTTGTTTTGTTTATTATCATTACTAATTTTAATTTTTGACGAAAAATACGCTTAGTGTACGTTAGTTGTGTATAAGATCTTCTTAAAAAATAAAGAAAAGTATTTCTTTTAAATCATTGGTACTACTAGAAAAAGCTTATATTGCAGCATTTGCTTTAACCCTATTCGGCCTGTACATTTCCCCTGTAACTTCTGTAATATCAATGCAATGACGCTGAAATTTTTGACTTATCCTAACTTTTAATTAGGACCAAGGCAGTGGAAATTTTTTTGCCAAAAAATCGGCTCACTTTCGGCATTGGACAATTTGTTGATACGGTCTGCCTACCAAAAAAAGACCAAATGCTGATTTTTTCTGTAATATGTTATACATCATTTCCACCTAAAATTTTAAGCAGAATTCAAAAATGACAATTGCAATTTTCCGAGGATTAATTGAGAGCACAATGAGTTTGTCGTATTACAGATTTTTAAAATTATGCTGACGTCAGCGTAAAAATTTCGACGTCAACAAATTTTTGACCCAACCAAAATGTTGTTTACATGACGGGCTCCGTGCATATGAAATTTCATTGCAATTGAGCTAGTAGTTTAGAAGATACATAGGGGGATAAAAATATCCCCGCCAGGCCTGAGTAACCCTAAAAAGCCCAGGCTGAATAGAGTTATGAAATGCTTTTGATGTAAACGGACAGTGCCTGGTCAATATCGGGACAACAAAAATAATCAAATTTTGACTGGTAAAGTAATTTGGGGCATTGTAAGTGGTTGCTATGAGCGTTGCTAAGGATTTAATTTTCCCTGTCAAGGACTGCAAACGGCCAATTTGACCTTTTCGGCGTCATAATATGCTTAACCCTATTAGGCTGAGGCTTTTTTGGGCTAGTCAGAATTCAAACTGTCAATCAATGGGTGTGGCTCCAATTTTTTTTCTCTTTTACTATAAAGGACTTCTATGACTGATATCACCTACCAAGTGTGGTGGTACAGCGATGTTTTGTTATGAAGGATTAACTCTCAGTATCAAATTTGTCCAGACTCTGATGCTGTGAATGGGCGTTGGAAAAAAATTACTTTTATATCGAAATACTTCTAAAACTGGTGCCACCTGCCTAGGCGTGTGTAAATACGACTGTAAATTTTAGCAATCAGCAGGTCTTTGCTGTATGGAAATATGTCTTTCCATACAACCATAGATGTGGCAGTCATAACTCGAAAATTATCCTTCTCTGTAAAAGTGTAGTGAATGAACCAAACCGACTTGAAGTGAACGCGTTAAGGAGTTGTCCACTGGTGAATAACGTTTGCAATATGACCTGACTGACAGCCAGTAAAAAGGACGAACAGCCTCGATCCCAACGCTTCTTTCGCTTTCGACAGCCTGAAGAAATGAAACACCTCCATTTGCATTAATTTATTATGTATTATTACGCAAATAACTCTACGAACCCGTATGAATGAAGTGGGGTCTGAAGCATTTAGAACCAAGTTTCTGTCTGATAATGTTAAATGTTGAAACTTCGTTCTTTTGAATGCTAAATTGATTTAAAGGAAGGTATTAGGAGATTGGTCAACTTAGAAATTCTAAACTTCTTGAAAGTTTGAAAAATATTGATGAAAAAAATTTGACTTGAAATAAAAAAAAAGTTGGAGCTGATAATCTCTTCATCTACGAACAAGGGTTTCAAATTTATCAATTTCATAAATCAGAGCGGTAACAACAACGTGTTTGCCTATATTTATTTTGTTAAGTACAGATCAGATCTAGCGTAAACTGACAGTAATAAACAGTTCCATCTTTTGACACGTAAATTGCGGTGAGTTTTACTATGAAACAAACGACAATATGCCCTTTTTTACTTTCTTTTTATTTGGCTAAATACAAATAGATGAAAAAATCGAATTCAGCCAGGCCAAAATAGTCTAACGATAAATACTAATATATTCTGTATATTCTTGAGAGACCTGGCGTTGCTTTTAAAGTGGTGCCTGACAAAAAATACCTGCATACTGACCAAAATAACGAAAGTCTTTAAGTTGTATACATTTATAAAGTCAAGTTTAATAAAGTATCGAATTCAAACGTATATAATATTTATGCATAACCATGGGTGACTTGTAACTTAAGCAGGTAGCAACACAATCTACTTTTCAATTTTTAATTGCTGTTTTGAACAATTGAAGCTCACTTGGATTAATCGCAGTGCTTAATTATTAATTATTATCTCAAATAAACCAAGTCTAATAAACATTATCAATCTAATATAGTTTTTAACACAACTCACCTTCTGAGTTACCCTGTCTAACAGTACTTCCTCGTCAGTGAGATTGGAAGGCGAGTCTGATATCGTCTCATTCTCGTTTAGGGAAAATGGCAAGTAGCGTTTTGGAATTAGTGAAAATCATGGTCAACCGATGTTGCAACAAACTTGTAACAAAATTACCTTCGCTAGTTCTCTGAGGTGAGAAGCGGGTATAGTACTGACACTATCGAAAATCCCAGAAGCCACATCATGGTCAAATAAAGTTGTAACATATTTGTAACAACGTTGTCGCAAGATCTTTTTACCATAAGGTGGCTGCTGGGTAAATCCTTGAGGATACGATGTAACTGGTCCAGGTTACAAAACACATCCTCGTAGTAATCCTGTGATCCCAGTGTAGCCTGGGTGTGTTCTTTTATCACTTATAGGCCTCCTGAGTCTAACGAATCAGCGATCTAGGTAGTCGTGATATTGTTTCACCAAGGCCGTGTATTCAAATTGTTCGAAATATACTCGTTGAAAAATGCATTGGATAAATTCTGGAGTAAAGTAACGAATAGCCATCCACTAGATACAAGATCAAAAGATTCATTGAGGATTTTTAAGCATGGGAACTTTATTCCTTAATCATGACTTTATCATCAGCAGTGAAAATGATACAATTAAGATGGAAGGATTCGAACCCAAATCTACCTCATCGTGCTGGTAACAAAGTAAGATTGATAAACAACTCTTAATTTCGGCAGAAGGTTAGCGCGTTATGCTACTTGCAAATTATTTATTCAAAAAACCTACATTTATGTCAGTGAATACGGAGTTTTGACGTATTAAAGCCACAACCCAATGCAATTTTTGACCTAAATCTTTGTCCTGTTAAAATTTTAATTTTGTATATTCAATTGAGTCTGTTCATAATTTCCGTCTTTATTGTTACTTAAGGTGGTTCTATAGTTAAAAAGCTATTTTCTCCAGAATAGGTTCAATTCTGGATCCTGATCACTCAGTTTGTTCCTCTTAGCGGACTATGCCGAAAAAGTTTGAAAAATGCTGATTTTCTAATTAATTATTCATGAGAAAATGCCCTAAAAGTTTTATTCTGGTAAAAAAAGTCCCTTTCTGAGATCGTCTGGTGTTTCTAATTTGTTCCCACATGTCACATGTGTCCATGTATGTGTTGTGAACTTCAAAAAAATATTTGCTTTTGGATATTTGTGTGGCACTCATGGCACATGCCACGTTTTCGTCAGGTCTTCGCGGTAATAAAGGGCATGAAAAACCTGCTTTGGAGCACAGAAATCCTTCAGTTTTTAGTTCCCAACACGCTACAAGGAGCTATGCACCGGTGGAAAAAAAATCAGTTCAATAGCTAGCCTACAGCGGTGGAAATCCTTGCAGGAGCGGACGAGATTTTACCAAAAATCAATGCGGAGAAAACAGCGTTTGGAAGTTAGCAATTGGTGAAACACTGTCGACAAGGGTGTCAGAACACCCCTACGCCCAACTGGAATGAGATTCGTGCTCATATGTTCAAGTGCTCAAGTCTGACGACGAACTGCCGCAGATGAACGGCTTTAAATTATAAGAGGGTAATTTACCTATATTTCCACGTGTGGTGCGCTAAAAATCAAAAGCGCAAACTTGCTCGTAACTGATAGTGCCCGGTATCGGGACATCAAACGCAATCAAATTTTCAGTGAAAAGAAGGTAACAAAGGGCGTTGGAAGTAGATGCTACGCGCGTCGCTAAGGGTATAATTTTCCCTGCCAAGGACCGAAGACGACAAAAAATCGAAAATTTGGGTTCCACAAGTATTTTGGAATCGCATAAGAAGAGTTCTATGCCTAAACTTTTTTAGTTTAACAATGGACTTAGGAGCTTTGGAACTTAGGTACCAGGCTCTCTTGTACCTTGAACCACAGTTAGTTAGGGAGTTCGACCCAGAAAATCCAAAAATCGACCATTATTGAGCCTAAACACGAGATTGAGCACTCTTGCAATAAAAATTTTCACTGTTTTTTAGCTGGTTTCGTTCGTTTCAGACTGGATACCAACACCAATTTGTATGAAATGAAAATCTCTACCCATTTCTAAATAACAGGCCCTGATTGTAGAATGGCTAAACCCGAGTATTTCCACAAAGAACATGGATTTTCGGATTAAAATATCGGAAAATCCCGGTTTTGAACTTTTCAATTTAAGTGAGTGTGTTTTACAAATTGAATTACAAGCTGCTACTAAAACTTTAAGGATACTGTCAGGACTGCAAAGACAATTCTGGTTTTTGAGCATAACTCCTTAACAAATGAGAATTTCACCATAAAAGTAAATATTTTCTTTTTTTTGAATAAATTCTCTACAACCCTATCATATTTTCAATTCCATGAAATTTAAATATACAAAGAGAGAGTTAAACATGTTCGAAAAAGTTTCTAAGTCCCCTCAGTTTCACATTTTCGAGATAATTTTTATATCCGCGTGTTCCTCATTTTGTGCTTTAAAAAAGGTTGCCACATTTTTTTTTCTAACAAGCTAAAAGTCAAATTATCGTTGACTGAAGCTATTGTTAGTTAAAACTCATTTTTATCGCGTACATCAAATCGTTTAAACAAAGATAAGTCGTTAACGAAAAATGAAATCAAAAAACTGTGGTAACACTTTGTTGTTGAAACCTAATTGGTTTAAATTTTTTCCAACGAATTTTGACATATATCTCGTTAAAAAAACAGTAAACTAATAGAACTATCAGGGAGTGTAGAATCAAATAAACCAAACAAAATATTTCAAAATTAACTCACAACAGCCCCCTGAAAAATCAATTTCGTCAATACATTTCCCTACTACAGTTGAATAATTCAGGGGGTCAATAATTCAGATGCATTTCTCAATTCCTATTTTATAAATTGAACGTTTCAATTACTTTGTTAGCCCTCTGTATCCGGTAACCCGTGATACACACCAATAAAATACATTATTCTGGAGAATAATAACTAGTTTGCAAAAAACAATTTTGTACCTCGTATCAGGGAGTACAAATGACGAGTAAAATTCTCCTGGAATCAAGTATTTCTTTACCCACATAACAGAAATTTCGACCGATATTTATAATTAAAACGGTTTTATTTGTCCCGTAAATTATGAATTCAAAAAATTTTGTCAGTGAATACGGATTGTTGACCTTTAAAAGTCACGACCCAATGCAATTATTGACATAAATTACTGTCCTGTTAAAATGTTAAAAAAACTGCCCGAGCGGGCAGAAGACTTTCTGCTCTTTGCCCTTTGTTCTTTTGTCCAAAGTTTGAAGTCTTAACTTTTAGGTCGATTTTGGGACCAGTTTTTATGCCTAATTTCGAAAAGTGACCTCCGGATTTGAAATCAGCACTATCCATTTGATTCTTGTGCAAATTTTCAAGAGAAACGGA
>JAYJMG010024674.1:0-10497 GCA_036873935.1 Stomotoca atra
CGTCTTTTGTTGTACATCTTCAATCAAATTTTGATCCAGTTTCCCAGGATTCTTTATGTCAACTTCGTGCATCACGTGTTGATGGTATTTATCTTCTTCGTTCAACGCAGTTCGGAGTAACTCACTTAGGTCTTCGAGTTGGTCTTGAACAGACATCGGTCTAAAGATCAATTTACTTTCTGAAAATTTGAGCAATTCTAATAGCCATATAGGTCAGTCAACCCTACTTGCCAGGAAACAAAGAGACAAATTTACTTTCATATTTATCCTTTTTATATCATGATTTTAAATCAATATTTACATATGATTTTTTTCTGTAAACCATCGATTTCCCTAGCAGGCACACCATGGTCAAACGACGTTGTTTAACGTTGTATCAACGTGTTTGACGTTGTTAAAACGTTGTCGCAACGTCGTTTGACCATGATGACCCCAATATGGCTCGATGGTAATAAACTTGAGTCAATATAGTATAAGGTACGCATCTCATCATTGCAATTAACCAATGCATTATATTATTGAGGTCTGATTCCACGCTTGAAAAAGTACGAAAAAGTTCAAGCGAAAAATCATGTCGTCAACATTAAAGCATTTTGATTGGTTTCGTAATTTATTTTTTTCGTAAGTGTGTTAAGAAAAGTGACTTTTCGCTGGAACTTTTTTCGCATATATTTAGACGTACAATTACACCTTTATGGCAGATGAGAGAAAAATATAACTTTGTTTAATACAAGTTGTGCTATTGCGCGTATTAGCTATCATAATTCAAATTTTGTATTGTGAAGGGAATCAATTTTTTGTGTATCAAAAAATTATCAAAAAGATCAAGAACTATCGAAGACTCCAGTGTTTCTTTACTTGCAATTTACCTTTTCAGTCAAGATCATGTTGAACAACGAAGAGAACATTTAATCTGAATAAACAGTACTTACTGGGGCTGGTGGGCTTGGTGATTAATTTCAGTACTTTTTATCGTCTCTTTTTCTTTCGTTTGATCGTTTACTTTCACTTGACCGTCTTCTATGTAACTGTACGGATCAGTTGTTGAATTACTCAAGTAAGTTGGGCGTGACAAGACGTTATCTGACCTCAATGAAGAATAAGAATTTTGTCTCCTCATGCCAGGTGAACTTATATGATAGTCTTGAAGTGATTCAGCATAATGGTGCCCCTTATTTGGCAATGTTTGTGTTCGGTATATGTAAGCACTGGCTTCAGATTGTGAATCGGAGAGCACATCCAATTCTTGAATCTTGAGAAAGGAGCGGTTTACAACTTCGCTAAAAAATGAAAAAAAGAAACAATCAAAGTTTTGAAGCTGTTTGATGATTTTATGAGTGAGTTGATGTTGTTCTAAACTGACATTAGACATTAGATATAAAAAAAACTGGATTGCTAACAAAGTTAACTGGTTACAACCCTCTCTATATTTACTCTCGTGGTTGCAAAAAAGAAGAAAAAATAGGTGCAAAGTTGAGTTGCCAGTTGGCATTTCTGTCAATCAAAAGAAAGAAAAGGAGAAAAAAAGAAAGGAAACAGAGAAATAGAAAAATTAGAACAAAATGAGAATAAAGAAGTAGGTAAGAATTAAGCACAATAACGTCAGCTGGCAAATTCCTAATTCATTTAACCGTTAACGATGTAAAAATTCAACATGTCATTAGCAAGTAGTGAACAAGCCTTTACGGTTATATGTTTTATTCCACAATTTTAACAGTTTGCAAACAATTAATTCAAGAAGTCATCAATTGCTCATTGACAAATACTGTAAAAGGCTTTTAAATACAGTTTTTAAGTCAAAGTTCAAGTTCCTCAAATTCCCTGGAAACAATTGTAAAGATGTGGGGATTTCAAATAAACGACATTGCAAACAATAGTAAAATGTTTTTTTACAGCGTAGCAGCATTTGAACTCTAGCTTTGTCAAGTGTATTCAAAGAAGCTGATAAATGGCATCATCTTGGTCAAATAAAGTTGACAGACTTAGCAGCAGAGATTGCGTAATGCATTGGTTGCTAATAATACGCATAACATTACAGGATTCAATTTACCTGATATCCTCAAGCTGGTAGTAAACACCTGTTTCCAAATCTTTGATATACAACGTTTTCTGTCCATCTTCAAAATGTGGCATGGCAACTTTACCAGGAAATGCATTGACAAATAACGCTTTAAGCGCCTCCAAGGAGCTGATGTTTGCAGGAAGATTTGCTCGTTTGACTTCATCGCGGTGCTGCAAGAATACCACACCTGAAAAGATTAACTTACAGGTTAACTTTATTTAATCTACCCAGCACTAACGTGCTGCAAAATGTCACAAACAGGAGAGTGTTTCAATTGTACAATCTCACTCTCCACAACCGATGACAGGGCAGTTTATTGTCCCGTTGTGTGGGGGAATTTCTAGCAATGAGCAAATGTGTAGTTGCACAAAATGACGCAATGCCGTGTACTACTTAAAAATAACAGATTTACTCAGCACTGAATTATAAAAGAAAAAAGTAGAACGTATAAAACTGTACTTATGGAAAAGATTTAAAGACAAAAAAGTTTCCACAAAATCTTACGGCTTCTCAGATTTATGAAAACAGATCTCTTCTTCATTTTAACGCCATATTTGTTGCCTTGTTTTGGATGAATTTTTATGAACAACTGTCACAGTTGAATTAAACTTTACAAAACTTTTTTTAACGATATCTAGGTTTATGTGTCATATCTTTTGAGAACTTAAAATAATTATTAAAGATGATCTTCAAGATATTTACTTAATTTCAAACGGCGTACTGAGCTATCCACGTCAGCACATTGACCATGTTGGCATATATTCTGACAGAGAGATATCACAGATCATTTACACACATGAATATCACAGAGTCGTTTGCGAACTTATCAAGTCAAAGTATTGTCCTAATTTACGACCAGTTGACAAGTACTGCATGAATAATCATCCGCTGGAAGTTGCAAATAAATTTGACACTTTGCAAACCATATGGAAAACATCATTAAATATAGATAAATATAAATAAGTAAAAAACTGTAAAATTCCAGTAAAAGTTGTTAAACCAAAAACGTGTTAGAAACATGAGTTGTCAGTAGAATAAATCCGCCTACTTTTGACACATATTTTAAGAAAAAAAGAATTGAAGGAAAAAGCTATTTTGCTCATACAAAAACCGCACGTAAGCCAAGTTCGTGTACGCTTTTGCATATTGAAAGATAAAACGAAATCTTAATTGCCTCAAGTTTATTGTTCAACAATTCGTTTAAAGGTTTTTGATGCTTCAGTTAATTGATCGTAACTATTGCACCTTGAGTAAATTTATTGCACGTCGAATGGTAAGCAATTTTTAAAAGGAGCTTATCATCCACCGTTTAGATGCTAAAAAATAATTCTACTTTTAAAACTTTCTTCATATCCCGAACATAAGTTTATGAGACTATCACCAGGAAATAATATAACTGTAAAAGCCAAAGTTAAATCAATATAGTTTATTTGAAAACACTCAGAAGGTAATATGAAAATAACTGGTGGAAAATTATTCATGGATGTTCTTTATGTTCGTTTCTCCATGGTGGTTGTTTTTGTTTTTTTATCCAACGTCACGTTTTAACACCAAAACAGCAAACAATAATGATACCAAATAAAGACATTCGATTATTTTTCATACGCATACTAATTACAGCCAATAAGAGAACTACAAATCAACAACATGCAGTTTATCTAAAATTATCAGCTTTTTAATATCTCAATACTTATTCATGAAAAATTTAATCATGCACAATATTGGCCCAAAAACATTCAAACCAATATATAAATAGATTAAATTTTTAAGGGAAAATTTAGTAAATTGTTCACACCTTTATGGATATTCTTTGGAAATCATTTTGAAACTGCGAAAACAAGAGTTTGTTTAAAACCGTGGAATAAACAAGCGTTGTTTATTTTTGCAAGTGTGCGCAAATCAAATGTGCAAAATATATTGAATGATATGATCTTAGAGGCTGCTGGAATCAGCTTATCAGTGTGGTAACAGTTAAAAGATTTTAACTTCACCATGACCACCAATTACAACCATTAACATTAAACAAAAGCCCGACAAATAGAGAGAATTGATACTTTTTGTTGTTATGTCAACTTTTTGTTTATTTACATTGGTAAAAATCCTCTTTCCATCAGATCCTACTAAGAAATAAAACATCAGGGTGTGAAGGATCAGATTTAGTGATTTCTTTTTCGTATATAAGCACGTTGAAAAAACTGAATGGATGCTAAAATGGTATGAGTAATGCGAAAAAGGAACAGCTGGAGATTAAAGGGCTAGGATTTGCCAGCAATGCAGCTATACGCACCAGCCATCACGAAAAGAATATTTTCCCCTTAATTTCCCTTATTACAGTATACTCGCGATAAGTGGGACTCTCAAGGGACCGAAAAAATCGGTCCCACTTAGTGAATGTCCCAATTAACCGAATCTCCTTGTAAGTGGGACTTTGACAAAAGAGGTGAAAAATGTCCCACTTATCGAGAGGTTTTAAATAATTTAGGAAACAACTTGAGAGTATAAAGGGATTAGTAAGAAGCAAAGATACATTTTCAACGACTTTTCAACGACATTTTTAACGACATTTTCCACGACATTTTCAAAGACATTTTCAACGACTTTTCAACGAAATTTTCAACGACATTTTCAAAGACATTTTCAACGACTTTTCAACGACTTTTCAACGACATTTTCAACGACATTTTCAATAACATTTTCAACGACATTTTCAACGACATTTTCAACGAAATTTTCAACGACATTTTCAACGACATTTTCAACGACATTTCCAACGACATTTTCAACGACATTTTCAACGACATTTTCAATAACATTTTCAACGACACTTCCAATAACAGGTAAAACCTAAATAATCAATAATTAACTAGAAAAAAAGTCTGTCTTCTTTTTTTGTTTAACACAACTTGTCATCTCAAGTTCCACTAATCTGGAAGCTTTCACCGTCAGCTCTTGCAGCTCTGTGGTACCGATTATCATCGAATAATTCATCAACGTATCAATGGCTCCACGTACTTGGGAGTGGTTTGGTTTGACTAAAACTTCAAAAACCTCATCTTCATCGGATTCGTCTTGGTAATCGATATCATTACCTAAAAGGCCCGCAAAGATATCTTCGTCGGACAGTGGCTCTTCAGTTGACGCAAGCATATCATCAAAAGATGCAAAATCCTCAACGGTTACATCTTGAAAGCTTTCGTCCAAATTACTGAGTTGCGTGATGGAATCTTTCAATGCGGCGAATGGATCATCAGATACCGCATCGTCATCTTCGATCTCAGAAAAACCTGCTTTCTTGAAGCAATTTTGCACGGTTTTGTCTGTAACCTCATCCCATGCTAGCACTAGCATTTTCATGGCGTCCAACAAAGAAATTGTTGGGAGTGACTTTTTGCTGTCAATTGCTTCGATCATTTTTTGGACTACTTTAGTTCTATACTTCGCTTTCAAAGAACGGATCACTCCTTGATCCATTGGCTGTAAGGCGGAAGTCGTGTTTGGAGGGAGAAATAAAAGATCGATTGCTCTTAATCCTCCGATATCTGGATGGGCTGTACAGTTACCAACCATGAGTGCAACTTTCCGATTTTCTTTTTCAAATTGATTGTCAAGCTCTCTCACCCATTCTTCGAAAAGCGTTGAATTCATCCAGCTTTTTTTCTGGCCTCGGTAACGACAGGGTAATTTTTTGATATTTTTGAAGCATCTAGGCTTTCTCGATTTGCCAATGACAAACATTGGTAGTTTGTCACCGTTCATGTTTGCAGCAGCTAGACCTGTCACTCTTATCTTGCTGTGTTTGCCTCCAGTACATTTATCATCTTTTAGATGGAGAGTTTTTTTCGGTAAGGCTTTATAAAACAAACCAAACTCGTCTGCGTTATAGATGTCAGTTTTCGCGTAATTGCTTAAAATGGTTTGCAGTGTTGTTTCCTTCCAAGGGTCGGTCATCTCTCCAGTAACATCCTTTCCTTCCCCTGGAAAAAAAGTCCCACTTAAGCGAAGTTTTTGGTTGATGGGGATAAAAAAATTGGTCCCACTAAGCTAAAGTCCCACTTACCCGGCCGGTGTCCCAATTAAGCGAAGTTTTTCTGATTAAATTTAGTAAGGAAGTTCAAGGGACCCAGAAAATCGGTCCCAGTTAGCAAAAGTCCTACGCGAGTATACTGTATTTCATTTTCGTGTGTACACGTTGACAAAACTGAATGGATGCTAAAATGGTATGAGTAATGCGAAAAAGAAACAGCTGGAGATTAAAGGGCCACTAGGATTTGCCAGCAAATGCAGCTATACGCACCAGCCATCACGAAAAGAATATTTTCACCTTAATTTCCGTTGTATCTATTTTATAATGTTTAACAAGAATTATTGCTAGACAATCATTTTCTCTCGTGTTAGCGCGCGTCTTCTATTATGTTCCACGGTAGCCGGACGTAAGTGCTCTCCAATTGTTGACGCTGATACCGGACATATTTTTCTCGCAATTCAAAAGCTGCGGTTTCGTGTTGGCCACAGAAATTAGTCAAATATGGCGTTGGATAAAATAGGACATGGAAGTCATTTGGTTTCGATAAAACATCGTTTGTGGCACTCTGTGTGATCAGTGCACTGAAAGATAAACCTTTAAGGTTATTTTTTGAGAAACAGAAACTAAGAAATTGGTTCCAAAAAGACCTGGCATCCTTATTTAGCACTTATGGATATTTGCGCACTTTAAGTTACTAACGTTAAAAAATAAGCACATTTTTACCTGCAGTTTTTTGAGCTGGAGGAAAACCGTTCTGCATCGGGTTGTAAAGATCTACTTTCCGTTCATCATCAGAACTGGTTCGTCTTCCTCCGATTCGTCCGCTCATTGTACTTCTTTTCATTTGCGGAGACGAATTTTGGCTTAAATCTTCTGAATCGTCGCTGCCACCGTGCGAATTCAAAGTTGGGCGAAAAGTTCGGGCGTTGTTTGGGTTTTTAACGCCCGGTGAGTGGTACACGCCATTATGATGGTTTGATTCTCTGTTTTCAAGTAATCGTTGCTCGTGTCTCAAATCTCTCTCCTTTTGTCGATCGCGTCTGATCTTCTCCTACAGTAAGAAAAATAACGATTACCATCGTATGAAAAGAATCTTTTGGTTTTTCGAGGCTTAAAAAATCGTATCGAAGTGAAGTGAGATTATAAGCTTACTGAACACCGATCCCAGGATTGTAAACTAATTTACCTTTGGTTTTTAGTTACGATTCTTTTTTATTTAAGGAAAAAATTTAACAGAGAAATATCAACTTTGAAAACAGATTAATGTCCAGGACTTCCCTTATCCTTTCAAGAAATCTCAAACCTTTTAGTTTTCTTTATAAAGACTAATTATCTATATGTCACAGAGTTTGACATTATCTGTCATTTCACCAATGAACAGCCCTGGGTTAACACTCAACATAGAAAAACTTTGCATATTGCTTTTATAACTTGTCAGATATTGAGTTATTCTGTTTTATGCAGTACCAAAAACAAGGAACAAAAGAACAAAAGAAAATCTTGCAAGAACGACTTTAGCCCACGTTAATTTTCCCACAGGAATCTTTTGTGGGCGTGTTTCAAGTACTTAACAATACTAACCAATTGATCAAAACAGAGCTGTCATGCAACTATCCTATTGGCTAAAAATGACATTACGTAACCAGTCACGAACACTAAGAACTGCTATAACAGCTATATCTGTTGAATTCAAGTGCAACTGCTATGTGTAATGACAAGAATACAAGCAGGGGGATTAACCACAACGATAGAGTCCAACAGGCAAATATCCCAATACAATTATTTCAACCCTTCGTTGGTGATATGGGTTTCTTGTACCCAGACCTTTTTCTTTTACGAATTCTCTGTAGCAATCAGTCATATTTAAAAGCCCAAACTCCCAGTAATTTTCTTAAATCGATGGAATATAAGGCAAGACTTTTGATCTAGAGACTGAGCCCGATGTATATTATACCTCACTTCACTAATCATACGTTAAATTCCCCACCCTACTCACGAAGGGTTAATAGCAAAGTTGTTGTTCAAAATTTCAGATGCTGAAGCTTTGTAAAATTTGTTCTTGAAGGAAGTGAAGTAACAAAGAGGATATTGGTAGAAAGAGACTAGAGTCAAAGGTTGACAACATATGTTTTAAGACTTGAAAGACTTAAAATGTAACCAGCAACGTTTATTTTATCGGAAGATGATTTCAATAAACCGAAGTAATTGTGCTATTTTTAGTTGCTGTAACTATAAATAAAGTGCCATGGATAAATAAATAACGAGTGAAATAATGAAGACATTGATAGTTTCTTTAGGTACCATGGTGGTTATTTTATAAAATTTATCTCAGAAATAGTTCGCAAAAAGCTGACCCACATTGATAAGTTTCAGCTTGATACCCATAGCACTCATACCCACAATCTCATCTGCAACGAAATATTATTTCTTGTTAAATTATTCGGTGAGATTATCAATCAAAATAAAGTAAACAACAGCAGCACAACAACAATATCAACAACAACAACAACAACAGCAGCAACGAAGACAAGATTTGGAAAATTCGTCCTTTAAAAGTGATCAAGAAAGCTCTATAAATTTGTCATATCTTAATTCTCACCGATACTAAATTAAATTATTTGCAAAAGAATACTGCAGCAAAAGTACAAAGAAAATCTAAATCTGTCATTCACAAAAGTATATTATTCTATTGAAAAATGCAGTTTATACCTCGAATCTTATTGCTCTATGCATAAACACATCCATATCTGAGCAGCACTAACTTGTTATTAATCGCTTCAAAAGCAACGAACAACACAATCAAGGAATGTTAATTGTCTCTCTAATGATCAATCGAGTTGATCATAATTTTCTTTCGTTTGCCATAATTTGGTTACAATTTATTCTGATGTCATAATACATGATAAGCGATGGAATGATGGATGCCTTAGTGACATTTTGACAGCTGTTATTGAGTAATGTTGGTCGAAAGATCTTCTTAATGGCACAACGAAAGAAGGAGACAATAGGAAGATGAAAAATTTGGTGGAAGTGTATGGGAAATAAACACAAGGATATTGAATCAGGGAAGAAGTATTTCTGACAATGATTTAATGTCGGAAGTTATTGGAATAAGCAGTAGTAAAAATATTGTCCCATAGCGATAGAAATTCATCACAAAAATTTTCAACTAAATTTACCTTTTCACTGAGTTCCCCAGAATTACGAAAATTTTGAATTTCAGGTCCATATCGCTGCTTTAACATTGAAATTAACTGTTTTCGTCCTAAAGTGCTATTAGGATCGATTTCCTGGTCAAAATCATTAACAACTTTGTCTTCATTCATCGCTGCCGCCAGTTCTTTCGCTTGCCGGATATCGTCCGCCGTCTGTTTTGTTCCACCGGTTGTATGACGTCTTGGCTTCTTCGGAACCTTTTCTCTAGTCGCTGATAAACCTGGCGCCTCGCTATCTGAAAAATGAATTAAAGTACTAAAATTCTTATTAAAAAAGTATTCGCGGAGTGTATATTTTAATGTCTTTAATACAAGAATTCATTTCAAGATCATTTCCTTTTACATGACGTCAACATCAAAACAGCGGAAATGTTTATGTGTTTTTATTGGTCAATAATCTACCTAAATTTTGTTGACAATTACAGATTGTTTTCATTGTTTTCTTTGTTAGTTTAGCAATATTTAAGAGAGATTTGAATTTATATGACAGGACTTATCACAGAAGGATGTCATAACTCGTGTGTATTTAGTCAACAATAACTTGCCAATACTTTCTCTATCAAAACGATCATTGCATGAGACGTAGGTCGCTAATCATCGTTTAACCAACAACGATGTTTGAACAATCTGGAAGAACATAACGCTTTGTTGGCTAAAAACTAAGAATAAGTTAAGAGCAAGGCCTAATTTCATACTTAAAAAAGTGTGAAGAAAGTTTAGAAGTTGATGATTGAGCTTCATGTCAACCAAAGATTGATCAGGGCTATCGAAAACGCATGGCTTAAAACTATCTACAGGATCAATTTTCAACACCAACCAGAGAGGAAAAATGCAATTAATATCGCATTGTAAAATTAATATTGATTAAGCGAGGCATTAACAGTGTCCCATGGTTTGAGGGTGGCACTTATCTTATGTTTACATTAAATAACTTAAGCTTGATGCCTAAATGAAATGCGTCAACTAAACGTTCGCATTATTATGCTAATTATCGTTATTGCACACGTCAAAACTCTAACCAAAGAAGACTGGTGATTCATTATTCAATGAGGAGGACAAAACTGATGTGAGCAATGTTTCCCTTACCAATGTATTTTGTCCTCTCGCAAAAATAAAATCACCCAGTGGGCACAAACTCGTCCTAAGAACGTCTAAAAGACGTCCTGCAATTTGTCCCTTGGACGCCTCCTGTTGGG
>JAYJMG010024785.1:0-10486 GCA_036873935.1 Stomotoca atra
GTGCGCACATTATACTAAAAATGAAAAGAATCGTCGGAAAAAGTGGTCCAGAAAATATCGAAAAATTTTTTCCCACTGTCTTTTGGTGATAGACGTGTGGTAGACGCCACTAGACTTAGAAAAAGAATGCAAAACTTTTTTCTGCCATAGTTCGCACAGAGTGCTAGAATTGAAGGAAACCGTTGAAAAAAAGGGTCAAGAAAATAAGGAAAATTTTTTCCCACTGTCTCTTTGGGGTAGACGTGTGGTAGACGCCACTTGACTTAGACGTTATTTTGATATAATTGGTTAGTAAAAAGTAAGTAAATTTTTACTTGTTTTCTTATTTTTTTTTTCTAATCGAGAAAAAAATTTCTCAAGTACTTGTTTTAAGCACGGAGTTACTTAAAACAAGCAAAAATCAGTCTTGGTAAGAAATAGACTTTTTGCTGTGAATAAGAAGCATGTCTGCGCTAAAACTTTCCACCATTTCCATTTATTCTCAGAATCCTCAACAAGCAAACGCCTGCAGCCATTGCACTAATAACTTGGCAGAGTCATATGTGAAGTTGCCTGTTGTTGTGTTGTATTTGTGTGAGGTATGGCTGGTGAAAGTTCTAACACTATACGTCAAGCATTGGCAAAACAGATAAGAAATTTGAAGTGATGATGAAGATAATTTATAGATTTAAAAATAGCATTAAAGAAGGTGCAAGAAAAACTGCAAGGGTGATTAGAAGAGTCACATGTGCTCATTTCAAATGTTGAATACGATTGTGTTAGAAGCTTCATATGCTCTCTACAGCCGAAGGAAGAATAATTTTAATTCAGTCATTATGATGCAAACCAAGTAAAAAACTCTTGTTTCTAAATAATATTTTGTCTCAAATTTTTCTTGCCTCAACTTAACTACAATGCGCTTTTCTCAAGGGTGATGTTTCAACAAAGTGCCTATTTGAAAGTGTCTATTTAAAGTCTTGTTAGATTGTTTTCTAAAATTCCATTGTTCCAAATTTCAAGCGCTACTAATTAATTGAATTAATGGCATGTCTGACCATTGGAAAAGCAACATTGTTCAGCGTTTATTTTTTGTTTAAAATTGATTTGCTTTGTTTTCAAGCTCAGTTCGCCTGTGTTGTTATGAGGCTAATTCAGTATAAATGATGTTAAGGCCATGGAAAGGAGCAGACTTGGAATGTCTAGCAGAGAAATTTTCCTAAACGAATGTAAGTTGTTTGTTGATATGTTCAGATTTTTTCCCATTTTTCTGCCAAACATTCTGCTATCAGGAACAGAATGCTTGGAAGGCCTTCTAAACGAATGCACCCTAAGATAACATTATTAGTTAAAAATATCATACAGTTTGTATGGATAAATCATTTTAAATATTCATTGCTAATTGATATCAATTCCATTGTCTTTAAAACTACATATCAAAAAAGCATGCGTGAGGCAGATGCTTCATTCGCGCTGTTATGGCACAAGTTTTGATAAATTTTAAGAACAGGATTCCTCAAAACAGCAATTTCAAAGGAAAGAAAAGCACCTGGCATGCCAGCAAAACCTCCTTCATATGTTTGACACCTAAAATGATTGATTTAATTGATTGAATGACACAAAAATACAATGGAGGAGAGCCATATTGCTCTTCAAGACAACATACAGTATAAATTATTATGTCTGTATTTGAAGCAATAGAGAAATAAAAACAATGGCAACAAAAAGTCAGGAAAAATTTACCCCAAGTTGTAAAAAAAAATTCAGAGTTCCATTTCACATGCGCAAATCGCTCAACAATGCTGTTGGAAAGCAGACAGAGTTAAACCTGTCTACAGCGACCAAAATTATGTTGTCGTTCTAAGCAGGTGGTTGTTCTGCAGAAAAAACCTGTTTATTTACAACCAAGCATCTTTAGAATATTTTTTGGTCATTATGCGTTTCTTGAATAAAGCGACATAGCAACCAAAAACCTTAAGCTTTTATATGCTTTCATTCGCATTAAGTTGAAAGTGTGAAGTCAAAATTTCCATTACCGTTTGAAAGCTTTATAGTAAATGCTGCATGTATTGGAGTGACTCCACCTTTTTTCCTACTGCAAGCTTAATTGTCTGGCAGCGTTATGGAACTACTGGTAGAGAAAACTTTTTCTAAGGGTGCCATATTGCAACAGCAAGCAATAAATACTTGACAAAGTAGTAGCTGAGTCAAATTATGGTCGTTCTACAAAGGTTTTTTTAGCACAGGACTAAGAAAAATGGAAGTTGGTTGCATTAGGCAGGTGGTGGCTATATCCAGTAGTATTTGACCACAACTTTGATTGGGGGACTTTGTTGTGGTCATTATAGAAAGGTGGTTGTTCTGTTAAGGTGGTCATTAACACAGGTTTGACTGTATACCTTAATACCATATTTTCTGTGAAAAGCGTCCTGAACGCTTATAATTTTTTTTTCAAATTTGAATGGGCGCTTATTAAGGGGGGCGCTTATTTTACAATTTTGGTAACTAGAGTGGGCGCTTATTGGAAATCCAAAGAAAGAAAGACACCACAAATTCAAACAACTTAATTTTTTTCAAATTTCAACATCTTCGTCATCTTCGTCAACCTCGTCTGCCGGGTTATTTTCGATATATCTCAAAATATGCAGTGTTTTCTCTTTTTCTTTCTTCCTTGATGTCTCTTATGAGCGCCCTGGGTGCTTATTGAAGGGGGCGCTTATAAAATTATTTTCAGATTTAGGTGGGAGCTTATTAGAGGGGAGCACTTAAAAAAGGCTGGGCGCTTATTACAGGAAATACAGTATTTCGATTTTATAGGAGTTTTATGACTGCTAAAATGTCAATTTGTGACGTCATGGCTACGAATCGAAATATTAATAATTAGAAAGTGACAGTAAATTCACCATACTTTATGCAATAGGCAATAGCTGCTGCTAGTTGTAATTAGCACTAAATTGAGATGATAAAAGCACTACTATAGTAGACAACCTCAATTTTACCTATTTTTTCAACGTAAAAACATGCAGAAAGGAAAATAAAAAAGTTTGTAAAACAAAGAGATACAGTGTAAATCAAGAAAGTATTCTATGCTATGACACCATGATGAGATCAGAAAAAGGAAGAATGGTATTTTTATTATAATTAGTTTTTAGCATTATTTTTTATATCACAGAATAAAGAACTACATTTAGTTTAGAAATAAAAGTTTCATGCTTTATGCAATCTTCAGCTTAACAAGTTGTGAATGAATTTATTTTTTGTACAAGGTCAATTAGTTTTAAGCAGCATTTTTTCACCTCCCATGCTCATTTCCTCATGTTACCCAAGATCTTTTCAATTTTTTTTTCAAAAGAAAAACCTCCTAAAAATTTAACATTCATGTTAAATAGTGCACTTCTTAACTAAGATAAGATGATTCCCATAAATTTGCTACCACGTAAATTTGGTTTGTGTTAAACAATACAATTAATGTAATAAGTTTTATACCAGATAAAGAGCCCAATAATGTTTTACCACTACAGGCCAACTTCCATCATCCAAAAAACAAGAAGAAATAGACAAGTTTTATTCAAGTAATAAGATATTTCTGTCAATGACAAATATTTCTAACTTTCAATTCTTCAAAACAGTGTACCTGGTAATCCAATTCGCAGTATTTGCAAACATCTCTTTTGTAAACACATTTGTCAGCCGAGCAGCAACAATTGCACAGTAAGCACCTCTATAATAACATTTGCACAAATAAATAAACATTATTGACATAAACAAATACTTGAAAATAAATTAAGGAACTAAACAATATTGAGAATAAAATCAACTGACAGTCATACTTCCATTACTGATTACCGAGGAAACAAGAGACAAGTCAGCAGGCAAAATCATTAAAAAGCCACTGAGTGACTTTTTAATGATTTTGCCGGTTGGCAATGCATATTACATCATAAAAACGTTAGTTTATTATGTACTTTTACAAAAATGTTCTTGTAAGAAGCTCGATAAGAGACTTTAAATCAAAAGGATAATGTCCGTGCCTTATATCAATCTCGCCATCTTTATGCATCGTAAAAGATCCATCTTCAGAATGTCTACTGTGCAGGAATTCAGACAGTTTTGCCCTAGAATTATAATAAAAGAAAGAAAGCTTTAAATTCATTGTATACACATTGCAAATAGTAATAATAAAAAGTTAGTGCTTAATTCGGGTTTGACTTTTGCAGCAATTGAGAATTTCATTGTAATTTCGCCATTCTATATAAAAAAATAGTTAAACAGCATAACAGATAAATTTTCTTTAACTGGTATTAAAAACTACAAATATTATGAAACTTGTTATCATACATTTTCAGCAATATATTATCATGCAGGTGAGAAAAATAAGCAAATCCAGAAAAACAAAGCTTTCACGATTATCACGCTTTCGATTATTTTGGTGATTACTTTGGCAAAAAGGATGTTAAATCAAGTTGCAGTTGTAGAACCAAGTAGGTCTATGTCTCTGCAGTGCCTCGTTTACTCAAATACCACAGCTTATTTTCTGTCTTTCAGGTTTGACTAGTATGAACCTTTTTTGTGTCAGAAGGCTATTTATAGTGCATTCTAGGTCTTCTTTTGACAAACTTTCATACACTAAAATAATAGGTAGCAAACCAAAACCAAAAAAAACATGTAAAATTTCAAGTCTTACTTTAACCAAAATTTCTTAAAGGAGAATTAATGTCAAAATTAAAGTGTCCATTTTTCTTGATGTTTTGATAGAACTATCAAAGATGAACTTGTGCTCCAATTTTTAGCTTCATTCCATTTTTTTCTCCAAGTTATAAGCAAATAAAGTTTCTTGTTTTCTCAGTAATGTGATGGTTAATTGCGGAACAAAAATAAAAATGCTTTTTTAGGACATTAAAAAACTTTTTTTGTAAATTTGAACAGAACCAAGTGTTCCTTTACATACAACCTGCTATTTTAGCGATTTTTTTTTTTGATGTTAATTCTCCTTTTACATCTGATTGATTTCTTTCATGTACATTTCTTCTTTACTCATTTCCTGGAGCCTTTGATACATGGAAAACTACTGCATAATGAATACCGTAAATGCTCAATTAAGCGCCCGGGACGCTTATTTAAAAATTGGATCTCGGAGGGGGCGCTTAATCGAGAGGGGCTCTTTTTCGAGAGGGGCGCTTATTTAAAAATTCAATTTTGTCAATTTTTGTTCTATCAGAACAGTAGGAATAATTAGTATCATTTGCAACTAAGCCCTTTGATACATTAAAAATAAACTTTTAACACCATCAACAGCTATGGCAACAACAAATAAAGAAAAGCATATTTTCTTTAAATCAATGGGTTTTTTTCTGTTTCACCCAAAAATTCAAACAAGCACCCCTTTTCAAAGCAAACAAGCTCAATTAAGCGCCCCCTTTTGCTATTAAAATATATTCATTTAGAGGCCCCGGGGCGCTTAATCAAGAGAGGAGCTTATTTAAAAATTGGATCTCGAAGGGGGCGCTTATTTGAGAGGGGTGCTTAATCGAGAGGGGGCGCTTAATCGAGCATTTACGGTAATTATCTTTCACTCTTATGTATGATCTCTGGTATATCATTCATACAATCTTCTAAGGTAGAACTTCAATACTTAATTGCTATTCAGCCAAACCTAATTAATAGACACATATTAGGCAGCTTGACACCTGATTTAAGGACAAAAAATTCAACAAATTCAAATCCTCAAAAAAGTACGTCCTTCGAACAGTGGCTGAGGGGCATGGCATCTGGCTTCTCACTTTCAAAACAATTCTATCACAAAATCACTTTAAGCATCTTATGATGCTGAATAGGGCTGAACTTTATGAAAACATTGATCCTTTTCATCTTTACTTTTCAAACAAGTTATCTTAGAACAACTACAGTGGGCTGATTTTTATATCAGCTACTGCCACAGCTGGCTCCCTTCTTTGGCATTTTACAATTGTGACAGTCTTAGGGAAAAGCTATCTCACTTTCTCATAGAAACTGAAATAATTTCAAATTGGTAACCTGTGAAGTATTTTTTCATTACTTAATTGCAATATTCACAGTCACTCACTTGAACTATCTGTCATAACCACTTAATAATAAGCATTCTGAGGTTATAAAGTTCAGTAGTCCAGTATATTCGATAAAACCATAGGACACTTCAGTGTGTAAGCTAGGGTTTCTGGGAAAGGTCCTTTGTTTTTTTGGAAGTTTTTCGAATTTTCTGAAGTTCGGTGTAGAAAACTAGGATAATTTCATGAATTTGCAACCTAATTGGGAAGAAACTGCTTCAATTTTGATTGAGAAAAGGCCTGTAAAATGACCCTTATTTGCTCTAACTAACACACTGCACTTGATGTTAAGCATGGCGTATTTCCTGATGAAAAAACCTATTGAGAATGAGAAAGTCTTCATTATACAGACCATTCGTTTCAGTGAAGAAACGGCAACTATTTTTTTAAGCCTTTCGAAAAATTACCATGACAAAAAAAAATCACTAAGAGGCAACTAAAATTCAATTTGTTAACATACTATTCACCTATAATGGGGAGGACTATACCTCTTTATACCTATTTATGATGTTGTACGCACCACTCCAGTAATGGCCTAGTATACATAGTGCACACACCGCAGCATACGTTGGAGCTAAATGCGGCATTTGTCCGGGTCCACCTAAAAATAACATATGAGAATTTAAAAATGCAACACCAAAACATTCAGTTTCCATGAAACACATTTAGCAAGATGTTTTTGCTATAAAAAATATTACTGAGGTCGATACAAGTCGTGAAATTTAAAAAAGAAGAAGAAAAAAATGTCTCTAATTCTAAGTCTTACGCACAGCTTAAGTAGAAACGTTCATTATTAATTTTCAAACATGCTTCTGGCACAAAAAATGAATGCACCAAATTGAAAATTTACTGCATTGAATCTCTTCTAAATTATGTTGAAAATCTAGTGTGAAATGAATCTAAAAGATATACCTCCAAATCCACCGCTCTTGTGGTCTTGACATTTATCCAGAAAAGTGGCAACTCTTAAAGACGAAAAAGAAAAAATGGTTGGATACAAGAAATAATTTGACTTTTTTGAAAAAAAAAACATAGTGACAATGAGCCATACTTTTCACATATTTCTTCAGGTATTGGCTCCTGTAGCAATTCCATAGAATGAAGTATCCAGAAGCATAACCATGGCCTGCTGGCATCTAAACACTGTAACAATAACAAACAAATTACCTTAAGGGTAGAAATTTTGGCGGGTATTTAATTTTGCGAGTGAAAAAAAATCGCATTTCGCGGGTATTTATTTTCGCAAATTTGAGGTTTTTGGACATTTTGCGGGTATTTATTTTAGCGAATTCGAAGTCTCAAAACATTTTGGGAGTATTTATTTTGCGAACTGCAAGGCTTTTCAACATTTAAAACAGACCTGAAATGCTTCAATTCACATAAAAATCAACCCAAATTAACCAATCAGGCTTCAGTAGTAGTTTAAGAATTTCATTGTCCATTTCGAAGATATTTTTTTCGTGAATGAGCAATTTTAACATTTTTTGCGGGTATTTATTTTCGCGAATGAGATGTAAAGAAATTTTTTGCGGATATTTAATTTCGCGAAATGGGCAAAAACTCGCGAAATTCACGAAAATTTGTACCCGCGAAAATTTCTACCCTTAAGGTAAGAACATTAAGGTTATAAACCCATACTTGAAATTTTACGTTTCTTGTACTTTAGTGTAAAAAAAGTTACAAAAATATTTATTTAATAACATAATAAGAATCATGCTACGGCAATACTAAACTTCAAAAAGCCTCCTTCAAGTTACTTCTCTCCGCTTTTTTCCATATAACCACACTTGCCTGATTAACGTTTTGTGCATATCAACTTTATCAAAATTTTGTCACATTTCACTAAGTTAAATTTATCTTCAATATACAATTTAAACAAGAGTGGAAATCGATCAAAGTTGTTGAAATATGAAAACTTTAGCATTCGTGAAATTAAAATTAAAGAAAAAATTAAAGAAGTGAGCATCCCAGCCGTCAAAATCGATAAAAAGTCACTTAGAAATACACTCCTCCACAGTGACTTTTTAGCGATTTTGCCGGCAACAACGTACCTCATAGGAGTCCGATAAATGTTGCAGGCCTTTCTTTAAATATGAGAGGTGTTTTGATTTGAATAAGATCACTCTGAAAAAAGATGTATCGAAAATTATGAAGCATAAAAGGCTTTTGCCAATATCTTAAAGGAGAATTAAAGTCAAAAATCAACCTGACTTCAATCAAACCTACATATGTTGGAGAATCTGTCAGTTATAGAAGCAAACATGTGAAGAAATACCACTAATAATGCTCATTGCCATTTTCTCCAATGCAGCAACCAAATGTGACGTCATAAACACGAACTGCAACACACTTTGAACTAGACAGAATAGTTTATAGGAAACGATTTGTGAGCATTTACTGATATTGGCACAATAAGTTTGAGATATGAAAATGAACACGTTTCTTCTTTCTCTTCTTTGTGATTCTTTTACTTGTCGTCTTTCAGTTATCGATAGTTATATATTTAAACTCATACAAAAGTAACTTAATTAGTACTACTAATTACAACTATGATAGCTCTCCATCTCAGATATTTGTCTGGTAACAACACCTTGCAACTAATAAACGACTTCCCAGTTGTTTCTCAAACATTTCTAAGATGGAGAATCGGATTGCAAATATCAACAAATATTAAAATCAGTGAAGCACAAAACGTGTCTTGTGTAAATGGTAAAGTACAGATATCTTTTTTTTTTTTTTTTTTTTTACGATCATGTTGAATGAATCTTAGTTCATCGTTGCAAGTAAAAAGAAGTACACAAGCAAATATGAAAATATGCTGGAATTTTGGAATCGAAGAATAGTTGTTTCTACTGAGATTTAATGGAAATGGTTCCAGAAGTAAGCAAAACGAGGGTACAAATTATTCGCTTCCCTTGAGACTTCCATAACGATAATATCGGGTAAATGCTGTAAATCTTTAAGACAGCTTGAGTCGTCTCTACTTTCGTTTTTAGTTTCGTCTTTACTATTTGTGACTAGCGTGGTTTTTTCAATTCTTTCTCAGTATTCTGTTTCAAAATTACGTCCTCTGTATTCTTGATAGATTTTTTCATCATTTCTGACTAAACTTAGGTTGTCCTGTTCATTTTTTATGGGATTTAAACAGCCTGTCAGTACTGTCTTCCTTTGATATTAACGAGTGGCAATAAATTTATATTGCGGTTACGACGTCACAAATTTTATGATTTCCAGAGTAACCGTGCAACAATGGTGGCGAGCGTGGAGGAGAAAGAAGCCACTTATTTGCTTGTTTTTGAGAGATTTTTCAATTTTTTTAAAATCTGATAGGCAGAGATAGGTTCAGAGAAGTAATTAAAGCAATAGTTTGAAAAAAAAATTTGACCTTAGTTCTCCTTAAATACAATTTAAAAAGTAAAAGCACAACGTCACAACTGCCCAGAATACTTCTTACCACTACATCGTTTTCATTTCACAGCATTAGGCTTATAATAGTGTAAAAGGCAAATTCATTAATAGCGCATCTGCCCAATTTATTTTCAACACAGTTCAAGACTGAAAAATTAGAAAGTGAAACGAGTGAATCGAACTTCTTTTTTTCTTTTTTTCTATCTTTTCCTTCTACAGGAGGGCAAGCCTTCATTCACGACCACATGTGTGCGTAGATCCATGATCCAAAGCTTCACACCAATTCTAAGAAGTTTCAATTCACCATGGGAAAGAGCTCCATTTCATAGAGAAGATATTTTCATATTTTATGAAACACTTATTGTTATGTCTTTTTAATATGCTGAATGTATGATGTGCCCAATTTTATTGAAAACATTGCACTGCATGATCTTTTTCTTTTACTCATCAATATTTTTCCCAAGGCTTATGTCTACTGTGGCCTAGCAACAAATCTAATACCAGCGAATGTGAAGTTGTACCTTTGATGTGAAGCTTACAAATTAAAGTAATGGGTGAAAATCACAAAACAGGAAAGAAATTTGAAGAAAAAGCAATATTTAGAATCCTCTTTTTTCAAACCATCCTTATATCGCCTTTCATTAAAAATTCTCAAACATCCCTATGAAAAACCCTGGGAACAAGGTTGCCTAGCAAAACGGTACATTTTCCGGCTACCAGAATCTCATGTTAACAAATCTTATCTGGTAGCTTAATATTGTTGAGTGGCATGTTCTTGATGGCGCAGTTGTAAGTGGCCTGAAAGGAAAAGGTCAGATAAGAGGTGCATGTCTTCTTTGGATCCATTCGTTTGGTAGATTTTTTTGCCAATTTTGCCATCGTTGCCTACAAATTTCCATTTCTCTGGTAAAATTGTGACAAAAAACGTTTGCCACTGTTGCTTTGCTCCAAGAGCAAGGTGACTGCGGCAAAAGTGGCAAATAAATGCTTAGAAACTTAACTTTTTCTGGTCAAACCTC
>JAYJMG010024896.1:0-10483 GCA_036873935.1 Stomotoca atra
TAAAATTTGTGTTACAACGGTACCAAATATGTTAATGTGTCATTTAATTCAAGGTCAAACCCTAATACAGCCAGACTAATATGTATATATATATATATCATTTGTAAGCAAAGAAAACTCAAATCATCTTTTTAAAACTAATAGTTTCGTGTTGTTCACACTCATCAGTTAAAAAATGCTCTACTGAAAATTTTTTATATATAATCTACATGAATCGAAAAATAAAGATAATTGCCTGTCCATTAAATAATGATTGAATTTCACACATGATATTAATCTAGTCTTTTGACTTATAATTAGCCAGAAGGAATTTGTTCATGTGGCGGCATTTAGAAATGATTTCGCTTCTTTTGTTTAGAAGTTCACTTTTAAATGGGTACTTTAGTATGTAATACTTTTCTGCTAGACAGAGAGGGCACTTCTTTGTTACGTTTGAGTACGCAGGGACTCGTTTTATAATGGACCATTTGAGAGAGGGTGTCACGTTGTGATTTTCTTTCAGGTCCCATATATGTGATGATAAGGTGGTGCTGCCTGCATACTTTTTGTTGTTAAATGACTGCTTTTGACTATTATATCGTGTTTTGAACTCCTTTTCAGTAAGGCCAATGTAGACTTTTTTGGGAAAGTTCAGTGTGTATGCTTCACATTTGTAGATGACTGATGTTGTTCTGCACTCCCCATTTAAAGGACAATCGTTTTTGTTTCTGCAATTGCATGGAAGCCTACCTTGATCTATTGATGGGGATAGTCTTTTATTATGTGCTTTTATGATTCTCCCAACATTTTCTGTACAACTGTAGCTTACTTTAAGGTTATTTCTATTGAAGAGCTTGTGAAGATGATGTTTTTTTCGGGAAATGTTTGTTGATTAACTTCAAAAACCATTTTGCGACGTTTGTCTGAACATTCTTATTGAAAGGTGGATTAAACCAGATTGTTTTTCGGTTTCGATTTCGACGTGTTGGTGGTTTTTTCTTCGTGAATGAAAGCAAAGTGTCAGCAAAACCACTCTTTCTTAATGCATCCTCGTATTGGGGTTTGGATGTATTGAAAATGTGTTCGTTTGCTGAGTTCTTAGACAGTCTGTCGTTAATTGATTTTGGCAGTTTTTTCAGAATTTGCTGGGGGTGGTTTGAGGAAACATGGATATACGTTAGCGAGTCATTGGTTTTTTTATATGGTTGGTAAGTTTCTCTTTTTAGATCAAGAGTAATATCAAGGAAATCAACTACTTTGAGGTTTGCCATAATTTCGATCTGGAAACCTATATCTTTTCTCTTCTTGTCAGCGCTAGGACCATTTGAATTTCTCAGTATTGAAAGACCATCATCTCGGTATAAGCCAATATCTTGCTTTGGTATTATTTCAGAGAGTTTATGTAATATAAATAAACCTACAAGCTCGCAAATTTCAGCTCCATCATAACTACCCATTGTTACATCAAAGCATTCGTGCGTCGCCTTCTTTTTCCATGGCACATTGTCGAAGTATAACAGTGATTTCCGGCAGTGGTATATGGTGCGTAATTCTTTGTCGTTTATCAGTGTAATACTTTTAGCAAAGTTGATTGCGTTGTCAAATATGTCTTTCATAATTGATGGATAGAACTCCTTGATGTCCATTTGGATAAATGAGCAAGAGGGTTTATTTTCAATTGATTCAAACCAGTCAATGACGTCATCAGTGTTCTGCCATTGATTTACTTCCAGGTGTGAGCAAACGTTTGAATTGATACGATCAAGTATTTTCTTGCTTACGGCTCCAAGTTCACTTTTGCAAGGGTTAATAAGTCTGCAGGGAACTTTTGCATAAAAGTGTTCCTTGTGGTCCTTCAGGGTGATGAATGCTGGAACTTCAGGAAGACATTCTGCACGTTTTTCAATGCTGTAGGACTTTCCAACATTTGCAGCTTCATGGTTGACTGCAGATTCAAGTAGAGTAGGAGCTTTTTTTTTTTTTCTCATAGGTTTTCGTAACATTGTCTTTTAACAGTTTCTTATGTTCCTCTGGTGTTAAAGTGTACATGTTGGTGGTCTTGTCAGCAAATACGTATAGCTTGTTCGAAGCCTTGATTTCTGGCCTCATCGGTTCTAGCCGTCATCACCGATTTCGTGCATCGTTTTGCCTTTTCAGCCTGGAATATGTATGACGTTGGATTCTGGCACCATGTAGCATATAATCAGTCTTTGTCTTGGGCCAGAATTGATGATGGCTTATATAATACACTTTAAAAAGTAACAATAATTTTTGTTATCATTGTAATAACAGCGGTCATTATTCCAATGTCTGTCTTTTTCGGTTATCAGCAGTTTTCGAGGCGTTATTTCTTCTTCACACTCACACTGCAATTCACTTTCTGCTCTTGGTAGTCCTCATGCTGTGTCCGAGGCCATTTTTAAGGAAATAAGTCGTGGTCACACTTCAGGTCCTTTTCATCCGTTGCACTGTTCTCTTTTTGGGACCGTCCCTAAGAGTGATGGTACTTATCGCATCATTCTGGACTTGTCTTCTCCACGTGGTGAGTCTGTTAATGAGTTTATTCCAAAATATCTTTTTTCATTCAGTGGGTTATTCATCCTTTGATGACATGGTGTTGTTAGTTCGTTCCCTTGGCAGGAGTGCATTCATGGCTAAGTTGGATATTCGTCATGCTTTTCGTTTGTGTCCTGTTCGTCCTGATCAGTGGGGTCTTTTAGGCTATTGTTGGGGAGGGTCGTTTCTTTGTCGATACCCAGCTTCCTTTCGGTAGTAGGTCCCCTTTCATTTTTAATTCCTTCGCGGATTTGCTTTTGTGGATTCTTATTTATGTAGCTGGCATTCAGTTGATAATTCATTATTAGGACGATTTTTTCATGTGCTCTTCATCCTTTCTCCAGTGTGAGGAGGATATATTTTCCATGCAGGCCTTATTTTCAGAATTAGGGGTGCCTTTAGCGGAAGATAAAACCACTGGTTCTACTACTTGTCTTATGTATCTTGGTATTGAGATTGACTCTGTCTGTTCGACTTTAGAGGTTTGGAAGCAGCGTAAAAAGTGGACGAAGTTACTTTCTCTTATTGGCTCTTTGTCTTTCGTGGCTAAGGTGGTCAAACCTGGACGCATGTTCCTTCGTCGTCTCATTGATCTTTCAACTTCAGTGTCTGGTTTGAATCATCACATTTCTTTAAATGCTGAGGCTCGGGCTGATATTTAGTGGTGGTTGGATTTCATGCCTGCCTGGAATGGCGCATGTATGACTCAAGAGGAGGTTGTAATGTTTGCTAGTTTGGCATTGTTCACAGATGCTTCTAATTTAGGTTTGGGCGCAGTCTTTAACAATCACTGGCTTTTTGTCCCTTGGCCCGGTCCATAGCAGTCTTACTATATCAATGTCTAGGAGCTTTTTGCTATCGTTGTCACCATTTGTTTGTGGGGTCCCAACTTGAGCAATAAACAAATTATTGTTTTCACAGACAGTTTGTGTGTTTCTCATGTCTGGATTATGGGTTCCAGCTCTAACAGGGACATCATGAAGTTGGTTAGGTATTTGTTTTTGTTTACTGCGCGTCTGAATATTAATATATTTTAATGCAGCATATTCCTGGCTATAGCAATTCTGCAGCTGATGCCTTGTCTCGTTTGCAGGTTGGCTTGTTTCGTCGCCTGGTTCCATCAGCTCTTTCTCATCCGACAGATATCGCCACGGAGCTTTGGTCCATCCTTCAGTAGATGTGCAGTTTTATCATCAATTCGCATTTGCGAAATCTACCTTTCGTATCCATTCTACTGGTTACCGTTGTTATCGTTTGTTTTGTGACCAGGTGCATCTATCCCCTCTTCCAATTACGGCGCCAATGTTAGAATGTTTTGTTGCCTCGTTGGCTCATTGGTTGGCTTATTCTACAATTAAAGTTTATCTATGTGGTGTTTACTACCATTATTGGGATTATGGCTCGTTTCCTTACTTCAATATCGAATTTGGCACGTTGGTTTTACCTCCTGCGTGGTATTCATTGCTTCCAGAGTCCACGTTTTCTCCGGCCTCCATCACCATCAGACATCTTCATGTTATACATTATCGCCTCAGTTTAATGTCGTATTCTTCATGGGAAAGTTTGTTGTTTCGTACCATTTCGGCCATGGCTTTCTTTGGCTTTCTACGCATCTCAGAGTACACCAGTCCTTCGGCAACGTGTTTTCACAATGGAACCTTGCTTTTTCAAGACATATTGACCGTATTTTATCTATGCACATTCGAGCTTCCAAAACTGATCCTTTTCGGCTAGGTGCAGTGCTACGGGTGGTCACTTCTGCCCGGTTCAGTTGGCTTGCCAAGTGTTGACAGATCATGCTACTCATTCCAGTCCATTTTTTACCTTCCAAGGTGGACGGTAGACATGGTGCACATGCTGGGTTTTTGTTTACCTGATATTCCCAACATCAATACACATTCATTCCGCATCGGTGGGGCATCAGCTGCTTCTTCAGTTGGCATCTGGGACAACACAATGCAAATATTAGGACGGTGGTCTAGTGACGCTTTTCCTCGTTATTAGCGTTTATCTGACTCCACCATTGTGGTTTATCTCTTTTTTTGTCCAGTTTGTCTGACGATACTAGGTTTTGGGATTGCGAGACGTTTTCATCACGTAATTGGGACCCGGCTAGCTTGGGGCAATTTGAGGGGCGTTCGCGTTAGTAATTTCTTTAATCAAGCTCTGTTCATTGTTGATCAGGCTTTTAGGTTGTTGTGTTTTTTATCGCGTTATTGTTTATTGGCAGTAAGCTTCTTGGTCATTGTCGATCATTGTAATTTTTTTACTTGTTTTAAAGTCATTGTTGACGTAAGATTTTGCGATGCCTTCCCAATGTCCCAAGTTCGGCCGAATATATTGTGTCTTTTATTCGTGTGTTCCCGCCCTAGCCTGTTAATAATTGTATCCAGTGCATGTTGATGTATGACCAAGTGTTAAATTTACAAGTAAAGGCTTAGGAACAGTTGAAAACAAAGTTGCAGTTAGAGATACCTTAATCCCATCAAATTTCGCGCACCACCAAATTTCGCACGATTAATTTTTGCGCAGGCCCAAAAAAGGGTTTTTTGCCTTAACTTTTAATTTTCACGCACCCAAATGTGCGAAAAAAGGCTTATTTTGCGCAGGATTAATTTTTGCGCATCTTTGTTGCGCGAAAATTAATGGTGCGCGAAAATTGATGGCATTAAGGTATGTACAAATTAAATTAAATTAAGTTAAGAAAGTTAATACAAAAATCTTCAAACGAAGCAGGTTTATCACACACCAATTATGTGGTCTTTGACAGTGGAAGTCTGATGTTCGGAAGTTCTAACCTTTAAATGTCGTTCAGTTTTGCCAAAATAAGTAGCATTATAGCTCCTACATGAAAATAAGATTTAAGTTCCTTTTTAATGCCTTATTTAAATTTGAATTTAGTCCGAAATGTGATATTAAGTTTACAACAAGTAAGGAATTCAGAAGCATTCAAACGAGTGCTCAACGACCATCTTAGGGTACAAACTATTCGTACATTTTTTGTGACAGGAATGATCCGAGCATTCAGAAGTCTCAAAATATCCGTTAAAATTTTCATGTGCTCAGAATGACTTGCTACGATAGTAGAAAGTATGTCAAACATTCGTTTTTGCTGCTTTCTCCGAAGCACTGTTTAATTATATTTGAGAATGCTTTGTTATTGTTATTTTTTACTTGGAAACGCATCAATTACAGGATTTATTTTACCGAATGAGATATCCATCAGACCAATGGCCCAATGAATGTTCTGTAAAACATCACTCCTCTTAGTTGAAAACACTAAAGGAAAATGAAAGTAATTATTTTTCCAAGAGACAATAAGAATATCATACCACCGAAGTGCTTCATCAGTAAATAAGTCTGGTTTACAATTTTATTCCCAACTGAATGTGACTGCCCTTTTCATGGGAAATAAACATTTCAAAATCGCAGCAAATCCAACAACTATCACATAAATTTTGATCTTTAATTTTCCTACCAACAATATCTTCTCAAATGAGTTCTCAATTTAAATACCATACCATATTCAATAAGCACCTACAATCGATAAAGGGTTTGTGAAACTGATGAGGCCTAACTAGGCCTGAATGTTGCTGTCTGTTGCTTCTGACTGTTTGCGAAATAAAAACCTTATCTGCGGATTACAAATCTTAAAATTGGTAGTGTGTTTTCAACTTAAAATGTAATACCAGTACACCTAAAATCACTTGTCGTCCCTAACCCTAACCATAACCCTAATTATCGTCCTAACCCTAACCCTAATAGTAACGGTTAGGGTTAGGGTTTTCCACTCCCAAAACCACCCCACACCATACAAACAGTAAGTCAAACATCGTAATATTAAACCATTGTTTGGAAGCCGGAAGACTAAAATAAAATTTTAATCTCAGATGTACCGACACCATCAACCAAGAACAATATTCATCAGACGTACAGACACAGGAAAATGGAAAATGGTATAAGTTCAATGTGCTTCAGACGTATCGAAACGGCAAAGTTGTCACTATATATAGTATAATCGTAAGATTCAATTAAGCCAATCGTGTTTGCGTATATAATTACAGCAGTTATGTAATTATATTTCCTCTGACCCTTATATGCAATAGTAATATTCAGAGGCGAAAGTGATCTTGTCTGTGACGGAAAAAAGATCTGTCAATTCAGTTGTTCTAGTTTTGTAGCCAGTTTATTTGAAAGCTAAACACACCTATGGTAGTGATGCAAATGCCTCCTTTACAATTATTCCTTGCTAATATGTTTATGAATAGTAAGGGAGCATTGAAAGGGCAGACCAACAAGTATGTTATGTACTCTTGCCTATTCTTTCTGGGCTGTAGTGATTACTGCCATGTAAAGTCCTCTGAGAAAGGCCACATGACTTTTGTTATGAATCATGAACAAAATATGGGCTTCCAAAGTCAAAGAAAGGTCTATATTAGAGAACATACTCCTCTACAAAAAGTTACTAAAAATGCAATCTGCCTTTGGCAAGGATCAACAGACACAGATCGAAAAATGAAAATAAAACTATAAGTATATCTCTCAATAAAGGAACAGTATATTTCTTATGGTTTAATGATTTACTAGAGTTCTTTTTAACTTGATTGTGATTGGTTATTTCTAAATCTTTGTTCTTAGGTTATTGTGGATATGATGCATGTACAGCTGGTGTTCAATTTAAGCATTGTGGAGTCCGAGAGTTTAGTACCGGCCAAATTTTACGCTATTTTCTCGTCACTGGCAGTTTTTGTCCACTTGCAACCATTTTTCAGTGACTGCAGTGTTGACTTAATGATAACATTATGTAGGAGTCTCTCTTTGGATAATGTTATTAACAAAGACAACAAGGACATTTTTATGAAGATGTTGTATGAAACATTCTCAGAAGTGTCAATAGAGTAAGTATAATATGATTTCAGCCTCCATATTTGTTATTTATATTTTTTGGTACTGTTTAATTAATTGTTGCAGCTGAGCTATTATTTTAGTGTTTTCATTTCATAAAAACCTTGGTGTTTTTGTTGGTTTCTTCTTAATTCAAACTATATGAAATAATATAATGCTTTCCAAAATTTTTTCCCTAAAATGTTCTCGTCTGTTCGAAAAGATATTGCTCATCAAATGTGACAGTCCAAGCGAAAAGAATAACATGATTTCTATCGGTAAATTTTATCGGGTAAGGCGATCAGGAAAACAATAGAATCGGTAAAATGTACCCTGGATCGATAAATTGATCGTCAGCCCTACCGGTATTTACTGATACGCCGGTAAACTTGCTTTATCTGATTTGTTTTCAAAAAGGCTGACATGTAAAAAGCAATCCAATCCTAAAATTTATCTGCCCATTATCAATGAGTATCAAAAAGGATCACTGACTTTATAATTTGTAGCATGGTTAAGCGTTTGTCATTATTCGTTTCCAAAAAAGGAAAGATACGTTTCAAATTTGACAACACAAGAAAGTAAATCCCATTTAATACTTAATATCGCAAGTAAATTATTCTAATATTAATTTCTAGATAATGGAGATAAATTTAAAGGGGAATTGAGGCGTTTTTTTCGACTTAATATTAAGGTTGAAGTGAGAAATGATCAAAATTTGCAAAAATACCATTTATATCATATTTTTACCCACTGAAATATCAGTTTTTCTGATTGACAATATCAGGATATACGGTGGAGAAAAGAGAGTTGTGTGACATACTATACACTTACATGAAACATCTGTATATTCACGCTTCTCTTCCGAATACTTTATGAAATTCTTGTTGCAACGTAACATTGATCTAATTATCTATTTATCTATTTGTTTTCTTGCTGTCTTTTATTTGTTTGTATATTTTTTTAAAAGTCACCATTATGTGGATGTATTGCTATTTTCAAATCAGAAATGTTCACGATATTGCCACTGCTATGCGTGTATGAGTTAGCATACAATACGTCACAAATTTTGAAACATTGGCAACAACATAAAAACTTTAACTGGTCATAACTTCTGTTTGAAAAATAATTAAATGATAAAACATATATTTTTATTATTGACGAAACGTGATCTTTCAATTTTCTCAATAAAATGAAACAAAAATTTTTGACCTCTATTCCTCTTCAAAACTTGTGGAGATAAATGTTTCTTCGGCTTAAAAAGGTAACGTTATAAGTGTTTTAAAATATGCAGAAAATTGCGAAGATAACGATCAAAGCACAACAACCTGCAAAACGAAGGTGGTGGCATGACTAAGAAAACTTTATCTTTCATTTGATTGAAAGACATTATACTTGTGGAGCCAGTTGCTTGTTATTATATTATGTGGATCCAGCTACTTGTTGCAGGTGATGTAATAGGCTTATCCTAGAGACGTTTTATATATGGTGACTCGAACCTTCCATTCATTCGCAACACACATACGAAGAAACTTTTTTGATATCTTTCGTGTTTTATTGCAATGGTATTTAAGAATCAACTAGGGAATATGTGGTATATGATTGCTTCATCCGTGCATTTGTTATCATCGATACTTTACCAACACAAAATAGGAGTGACAATCTCCTTACCGGTAATTACCGGTTGTGCTTAAATTTACCTGCTGATGTATAGAAATACCCGTTAACAGTATTGGTGCACCGACATACTGATAAAAATCATGTTGTTTTTTTCGGGTTGGACTGTCACAAACCATTCTTGTTTTGTTTAGCACTAAGCATAAATATTTTGAAAACAATGTGAACAGAAAATCATATTAGAAGGGAAAAGTAATTACTAGACACTGAAAGCCATTACTTTCAATTTTTTCTTAAAATTTCAAATTTAGAGAAACATAGATTTGCCTATTTCTCTATAGCTATTGAAATGTCTGTCAAAAATCTTCTCCAACAAAATCAAAAGATCTAGTTTATTTGGTGTTTACATCTCATTATGTCATGCAACTAACAATGGTGTTGCAATCATGATTTTTGAAATAGGGAAGTATTTTTTACCTTATATCCACATGATTTATGTTCATCTATTATTAGGTTTATATTGGATGCACTTAAAACATTTTTGGTGTTTGTGATAAGGCGTTACGATGGGTTATGTGGAAGTTGTTGGTGCTATCCACTTATGCTTATTCATTTATTGTCGAACCAAAGTCAGCTGTTTGAAGCCCCAAGTGGAAAACCATTAAAAGAAGATCATGTGAATGCTGAGATATGTGGTCTAGATTGTTTATCCGGAATACGGTTTTCACCAAATCTCATTGAGTAAGTTATGTTACTTAATGCCGGATATTTTTTATTTCCCAAATTGAACCCTGTCCTAATTGATGCAGAATAATTTAAATTGCTCTCATGCCATGTTGTGTGGTTGTTGTCATCTAAAAAGGGTGAAGTAAATTATGAACAGCTGGTGTAAGAAATGTTTGTTTCAATTAACTCTCCATCATAGATACTTAGTTATCAGTTTTGTTTTGAGACATGAACTAAAGATCAAGCATGTATGATAACCAATTTATTCGTTTACATGGTGGTATATCTTTATATGGAACTCGGGTCAAATGAGGGGGAACATCGTTCACATCATCATAATTACAAAGGTGAATAAATAAAACATAAAACCCGACATTATTTGCGACAATCCACATCCATCCAATCTATTTCAGCAACGTTTCACCCTCAACTGGGGGCATTATCAAGCTATTACATTGACTCGTAGTTACATGTATATATATCACTATCGTGTATCAAAAATTATCTTTAAAACAATGGCAAATTTACCTGTGCATAAAAACTAGCGCTTTTGAAATCCCTAGATACTAGTTGAATAATCGCAAAGGTACTGATGTAACATTGCGATTCAACACAGGGTTGTCTCTCAAAATGAAAAGGCTTTCTTAAAGCTCTAAACAAAAATTGTTATCAGAGTAGGCAAGAATACTAAAATCATCGAGACTGGCTTCGTGTTCACAAAACA
>JAYJMG010025007.1:0-10481 GCA_036873935.1 Stomotoca atra
TTGTGATTGACGAAGCATGATCTTTCAATTTTCTTAATAAAATGAAGCAATTTTTTTTGACCTCAATTCCCCTTTAAAGGGAATTTAACATAAAAAATCAACTTCAGCTGAAATAAAAATTTACCGTATGTGGAAAAATATGGCCGCTCTAGCTTGTTTCACGAGGAAAAACTGAATGAAAGCCATGAAAGTTCAACTGGCTCGATAGCAAGTGAACATAGGGCTGTATATTCAAGAGCAAAGAAAAAAAGATGCTGGGACTCGGATAACTAAAACATCTTAGTGTTTTGTTGTTGTTCATGTACTTCACCAGTTCATGTACCCTAAACGTAAATACCCGCAAAAAATGCTAAAACTTCTCATTCACAAAATTAATCTTCATGGTAAAGATAATTGGCTTCACGGTAAATAAAATAGAATGTAGAAACACTTTACCATGAAGGGAATATTCATTACTGTGAATGAATTTTCTTTACCTTGAAGGTTTACTTTATTACAAAGGAAGCAGCCTTTACAGTTTACAAGTAAAGATTTTTGCACATTCTCCTGTAATAAAAACAATAATTGCAATAAGTGCTATTGCTTTGCACAACAGTAGTAGTGCTTTTGTATTGTTAAAATGACACATTATCATAATGAAAAATGAGTCTTGCAAGATAGCTGCTGTATGCATTAACACAAATGTAGAGCAAATAAATTGGAATTTAATATGACCAGTGCCACCCTGTTTAATGGCTCTTTGTACTTTTCAGGTTTTTTTACTCTATCTAACTTGTTTTTGCAGGACAATTTATGCATCAGGCTGGGGTTCAACCTGTTGTCATTCGTCCTCCCGTTGTTGGTGCACCAAATGCCAGGGCAGGTGTTGTATTTCCTGTAAGATTTTGAGAATTACTTAGTTATTGGTTTCTTTTATTCTTGGCTAAAACCTCCTATTTGGAATGCATCTTCTATTTATTAAATTTAGAATCCAGATGAAGCAAGACTTCCAAAGCAACTTGGCCCAAATATAGTTCAGTTACCTGGAACACCTGGGCAAACTATCCCTGCTGGTGTGCCTCATGGGCAAGTAGCACCGACAGTTATTGCTGGAGGTGCCTTACCAGGTCAAGTACGAGCTGGTGCTCCAGGCCAGCCCATTTTCATTCCTAGCTCAGCAGCTCCTGGGGGACAACCAGGACAAAACTTAAATGCAACATTGCAAGCAAGTCAAGCGTTGATTTTGCAACAACAGCAGCAATTGGCTGCAGTTCAGCAGCAACAGCTAGCCCTTCAACAGCAACATCAACAGCAGCTTCTTCAGCAACAGCAGCAGCAAGATTTTGATAGGAGAGGAAGCCTTGATCCTCAACATCCACATCAACAACATCCACACCAACAACATCCACACCAACAACATCCACATCAACAACAACACGTGCAACAATCTCGTCCTACGCAAAGGCCTGACGTAAGATTATGCTTTTAGTATGTTGTGATCAGTTAAGCTTGCATCAATAAGTGGTATTGCAAATATATATTTTTATAACCTTCACTTTCTGTCTTGGCACGTTATACAGTTCTAGCTTCATCTTTCTTGCCTATTATCTTATTTTGCTCTCTGTTGCCTTGTCCTCATACTCATGTATTTTCTCTTCTCCAGAATGTAAAAAAAAATCAGAACAAAACAAAAAACTTTTTATTGTTTATATAAAGGTTTTTATTATTATTATTCACAAAATGAGATATGTATATATATATATATCGACAATATATATCTACACTATATTTTTAGGGGAAAGAACACCGTAGAAAACGAGATGATTATCAAAACAGAGGAAGAAGACTCCGTAGCAGATCAAGATCCTTCTCTAGATCTAGATCTCAGTCATGGTCTGGTTCTGATTCAGGCTCTAGAAGTAGATCTTCTATGTCACGTTCTCCATCAAGATCCTTCTCAGGCTCTAGAAGTCGTTCCAGATCTTGGTCCTCAGATGTTTCTAGGTCACCGAGTCCCCAAAGAAGGAAAGCCCCTAAAAGTCGCAATGATCCAAATCACAGGTACAATGTGTTTCTGTATAGTTAAGAATTTACTTATTTATCTTATAATTTGCAAGGGCCTGTTTGAAAAAGTATTGGGTGGTGTATAAGCAGATCTTTGTGCGTTAGGTTTTAAGTATTGTGACTTCTTTCTAGCAATAGATCTTCAGAAAAATTTGGCAGACAAAACTCGCAGCATAAACCACGCGATCATCCTCAACGGCACCTTCCCAATGTCAACAATAAGGAACAGCACCGTTATGAAGAGCTTGAGCGGCAGAGATTGAAGGAACGAGAAAAAAGAGATAGGGAACGGGAAATTACAATGAGGGACCGAGAACAAAGAGAACGCGATTACATGCCTTCAAAGAGGCGCAGGGAAGATCACAACATGGAAGAGCAAGACCATATGATGGATGTACGACCAAATGAAAATAGGGCAAGAGTAAGTGTTCGTATGTTAGGTTCATTTGCGGAAGAATCCAATGTAACTTATGAAGACAGTTTCTTGTAAAATATGATTCCATTAGGTAGAAAAAAACAGCTTTTTAAACGTCTTTATTGTTGCGGACCTTTAAGAGCAATGTCATAAATTATCGATTTTTAATTCTTTTATCAAACTATTTTCCTGTGAGAGTAGTAATTGCAGTCTTTTTAACATACAGAGAGACGAAAGGAAAGAATCCAAGCCAAGTGGTCGTGAGCACAACAGCGGAAAAGATCCCTCTCGTGCTACTGGTAATGCAGATACCGGGAACAGAGTCTTAATTAGCTGTTTACCTCCAAGCATGTCTGAAAGGAAATTGAAGCAGCTTATGCAATCCGTTGGAGAAGTTGAGGTACAACTCTCTTTCTGTTTTGAGCTTTAAAAATTGTTAAATAAGCATTGGTGGTTTTAACATCTTTAAATTTTGTCTCTTGTGCTAGAACTTAAAGCTATCCACCACAAGACACAAAGCATTGGTTGCTTTTACAAGAAGTTCCACAGCAATTGCCTGTCGAAAGAAGTTTCATAAGTAAGTGCAAGCAAATATTTTCTACAAGCATTTTTCTAGTGCAAGCTGATGGGTTTTTTTTTTTTGAATATGTCTTGTCATTTAGGTATGTGATTGATGAGTGCAAACTGCTAGTTGAATTCGCCTGAAGCTGGTTCTAGACTGGAAAAACTGATTTCAAGGTAACGTATTAAAATTTAATTAAAGTATTAGTGTAAGTTTAGCCTCTAGGTGTATATGAAGGTGAAGGAACGGTAGGTATAAAAGGTAAAAAATGAGTTCTTGCACGAGTCCGTTTTCGGAGGCTCAATAGAATTTCTTAAATGACTGCAAATTTCAGCTAGCATAGACAGTATATATTTTTATATCATGAAACAGTATAAAATTTTGTGTATCACTTGGACTTTTCGGGCGTTGGGTAGGTACAGTGCCCAGCGGGAATGTGGTAAGTTGTATTCTTTTCAGTGAAATTTCTAGCGGGGCCTTCGATGTAATGCTGACTGAAAAAGCTTTTAAAACAAAAGTTTTTCTCAGGTAACAATGCAGCCAGCATCTCACTATGATTTGGTGAACTGTCTATTTGAATGTATGTTTCTTTGTTAAAAGGGGCTCCATTTTTTTTATGTAAATCATGTAGTTAGGCCATGAAAGAAATATTTTTCTTATGCTTGGAAGCAATCTGTGCAATTTTAACTTCATAAGTTTTGTGTTATATATTGTAAAAAAAGTAAAAAAAGGTAATCACAAGAGTTTTATTGAGGATGTGTTACGCTCCACAAAGACGAGAAGTATTTTGAGGTGGTAAGTACGTTAACTTCACTTTATTAATTTCTTTTCTTTTCTTCGTTTCTGTCTTTTTCTATTGATCACCCTCCTTTTTTATTAATATTTTTATTGTAATGATGACGGAAAATTGAATTCTGAAACTTTTGGTGGTCTTTTTGTAGCGAGTTATACAGTATATATGTCGCTGTATTTTTAGTATTTTTTTTACATCGATATTTTTTATTGATTGTTTCTCAATATTTATTTGTTTACTAGTTTTTACTAAGTATATTAATATCAAGATAACGTTTATATGTCAGAAATATGACGTGAAAAATGAAGGATACTTAGCATGTATTAAAAATCAGACTTCACTACGTAAGTGAGAGAGACTCGTATCTCACCCTGCTGGTAACAGAGTATACTACTTAACTGCTTTCACTTCAAATAGTTCAATAAGCATGAATTTGTGCTTCAAAAGGAAGTTGAGAAAACTGGAAGCCATCATATTGTAGAAGTATATTACAAACCCTTTGTATCTGACAAGAAAAGTGATTGGTTAGTACTTGTTTTTTTATCAGCTTAACCATGTCTATAAAAATACTTAAAATATACGTATTTATTAGGTATATATACCACTAATAAATTTATCTGGTACAGTAGGAAAAAGGAAAGAAAAAGGTCTAAACATTAATGCATAATAAAATAAGTAAAATATTTTGGAATTATTTATTTAGTATTATTTAGTATTTCATTTAGCTTATTTTTCTTATTTTTTCCTGTTTTCATGCTGTATATGAGAGTCTATACCATGTTATTATTGTCTTCTATATCATAACAATCAATTGACCACTATTGTTTGTTTTTCTCGGTATCTTATCTTTTTATCTGTTTCTGTGTATCGAATATTGAAGTAGTTATTAAGTTACGTCTGATAAAGCACATTCGTCAAGGAAAGAGATTCACCAGAATCAAATTGTCGAACTGTCGACTTCCTACATTCTACAGTTCTAGGTCGTCACATGTGCCCAGATTTCAGCTTAATGGGTGAGATGGGTACACAGTACTGATGAGGTCTATGAAGACCGAGGCAGCTTTCTATTGCCCTCGAGCATGTCTGTTGATATAGAAAGTCACTGTATTATTGGAATAAAAGCACACGATATAGTGAGGGATATTATTTTTTTAAAGATGTTTAATTCCGTTGTATATTTTGTTTCTCTGTTGCGTTAGTCTTTATGTTCTCGTCTGTGACCCCGAGGTTCTAAATGGTGTACACTCTGGTAATTTTCTCAAGTGTTATAACATTAATTACGTAATTATTCGATTAAGCGCACGGTGCGCTTAAATAATTTTTGGGGTTCTAAATCGTGGGGGCTTAATTGGGGGAAAGGTACTAAAGAGTTGAACCAAATCGTTTTAATCAACACATTTTTACAGTCCAGTAAAGTAAACTTAAATGCAAAGTACTAAAAATCAAGAATATCATCATGGTCTATGATTAAATCTTCCAGGAGAGGCATCTTCCACATCACTTTCTGTGACATTTTACTTTTATAGCCAGGAGGGTGCGCTTAATTAAGGGAGTACGCTTATTAAATTTTGGGGGTTCGAAAGGGTGCGCTTATTCGGGGGAGGTGCGCTTATTCGAAGGGGGTGCGGTAAATCGAATAATTACGATAACTATCTTTATTTTTTATTTTTATGTTTTTAGCCGGAAAAAAGTGCTAAAAACAGTTTCTCCTTTCAACGCCTTGCTTTTGCTATTGATTTCCAGGTATGTTTGTGTGTTATCAAGGTTACAACAATCAGGAATCAATCAAAGGCTTTTCCAATTAGTTGCATTCTATATGAAATTATGACCTGGATTTAAAGTTGGGCCTGGAAATGACAGAAAGGACAATATATTTAAAGGAAATCCGAAATTCATAATTTGAATTCACCAATGTAAACAAACGAAAACGTGGTTTAAAGAAAAAATTCTATTTTGATACAAAGACCTTATAAGAGCATAAAAGTACTGATTTTGGAAAGAAGAGTGTTTGAATTTATAGATTTTCTTGAAATATTCAGTTCAAAACGATTTTAAAGAGTTTCGAAACAAAGCTAAAATCCGTTGCTTAAAAGAATTTCGGATTTCCTTTAAAGTAAAAGGATCAGAGAGATTTTCAGAAGATTGATGCAATTTGAGTAATTCAAAATGATTGTCTGAGAGAAACTAGTTGGTCATCAAATGATTTGAACGAGTCATCTCGTTATTCAGAAAATTTTCTTCTTTGTGTGTTATGCATCTTTGTTAAAGAACGCGCAATAGCTTGCTTTATTATGTAACATGAGTATGAATGATGAGTACTATCCTTTAATATTTCACGGAAGATTGTCTGGCTGAGATATTGCAATCAAGAAATGGTCTTATATCATTGACTATTTTTAAATGGTATAGCTGACTGGTTTAATATCTGCTTTGTCCTTGTAAAAATGGCATCACTATTCCTTTTAGTTGTAATGAGTGACTGCGTATTGAAATTCAGCAAAAGTTGTACCTGAGAATCATTTTGTTAAGTTCTCCTGACACCAAAACAATGCAATTTCTTTCTTTTTTTGCAATTGAAATTAATTGTGCCTGGTGCTTCTGTTATCCAGGGCGAAAAAATAGTCTACGCAAGAAAATGAAATAGTATTTGATAGAATATTTGCCCCAATGAAATTACAGAAGTTGCTTGAAAAAGAATTTGATCAAAAATTTGACTTGGTATTATTGTTAGTTATTTGTGTTTATTTATCTACCAGTAGTTGTGTGATTAACTATCAGTTTGGCGCATTTGCTTCATAGATTAAAGATAATGTTTGTGAATTTCCTTTAATCAGAGAAGTAAGATATTCCATCTTTTTGGTGAAGTCAGACCACCAGTTTTATCTGTTATTTGTAAAATCACATGTCATTTAAAGTCTTCATTTTCGATTCGATCTTTTAAAATTTTGAATGTGGCTTATGGAACTGAATCTGTAGTTGCCCCTGGTATATTTTAAAATTGAGCATGTTTGTTAAAGCAATACTTGTGTTTGTTATCCTTGTGTATTTTGTTGTTGTTGTTGTTTTTGTTGTCGTGATATTTTCAGTCCATGCTCCATGTTTCAATTTTTCTCTATCAATCTTTATCAGTAAAATTACGTTAAAAATAAAGTCATGAAAACTGATGGTATTTGGATTTTTTATATATATAATTAGTTTTGTTAAGTGCAGACAAGCAGAGCCAGTATGTGCGCATATGCGTTTAGCACCTGAAATTTGTTAAGTGTGTTGTGGATATGAAGTGTTAAATTTCCATAATATTTTCAATTTTTTGTTTTATGTTAACTTAAAAAAAACAAATGTGTTTTTATTCTGTGTCATACACTTGCTTCTTAACTTACTTAAAGAGGTCTGTAAGGATATATGCTTCAGAAAGTAATATTCATAATTATTCCAATTGCGTGGTTTATATTTAGGGACTAATATATTTTATGTTTATATATTTATATTTATTTTTGATATTTTAAAGCATTTGTTAAACCATTACAGTTGTGTTTACCGAATAAGTTATGTGTTTTCATCGTATACGCCTTGACAAAATATAGTATCAAGGATAGGATCAATTTATCAGCTGAAGTTTGCTAGTTATGACATATCACCTTTTTCATTAGCTCCTTCCAAGCTTGGGAGGCGCATTGAATTACATACAAGAGCAGTTAATTTTTTTAACCATAATTTTTAAAATTAAATTGTTGAGCCAAATATTTCACGAATTTCGCGAATGAAATCATTCTTCGGAAAAACCATGGAAAATGGAGTTTAAAAATTGTTTTTACCTCGTTCCTCGTTCTTCGTGGCGTTAGAAAAACAATCTCAGAAACATTGTTAACTTTCATTTAAAGAAATTTCGCGTATCAGGCCTTGTTTTCAAATGTTTTGCGGGGATATAATTTAGCGGATGGCCCTTATCCTAATTTTCAATGGGACTTAATTTCATGATATGGCCTAAAATCCACGAAATCCGAGAAATTTAATCCCTACAAAATTATTTAATTTTGTAATTCTGTGATTATTTAGTTTTGTATTCCGTGGTTTTCTATAGGATTTCCTTTCCTCTTTTTTTTCCAAGAATTTCTTCAGCTGTTTTCCAAGAAGTGCGTCACAGAGATGGTTTTTTCATTATGTTTAAAAAAATAGTTGATATAAATCTGCACCTATATTAATTTTTCATGGTTTTATTTACGCATTTATGTTTGATTATTAAACACGGAGCAAGTTTGCGTGTCTTATACAGCGTTTGAAAATCCTAAAGAAAATAATGGTGTAAATCTTGATTTTATGCCATTAATCTTATTGGATTACATTTATTTTTGAAATTGTATGTGCTAGACAGTTTTTACAAGGTTATCAGTTACACTCAGAATTTTTCGTGAGGGTGATAGCAAAAGGGGTTATTTTGTCAAATGATGCCTTTATTTGCAGTTTTTTTTTTTTTAAGTATGACCAACTTAATTCTATTGATAAGGTTTGTAATATTACTCAGTAGATCTTTTACCTTCACACAGTTGTTTGGAAAAGTTTGTTTCTCATACTTTTCTACAATTTACCTCAGTAATGTTGCTCCATGTTATTATTTTCTAAGAGCTCTGATTATGATACATGTGAGTTGTTTGATGTCCCCAAGCGTTGATTCATACCATTCTATTATGCGTTTTTCTGAACTTATTGCTATTACTTTCGTTAAAATCTTGTTGCAGCAAAGCTTCTTTGCTGTGCTGGTCATAACGCGCATGAAATTGAGATGTAATGCAAATGATCGTGCCAGTTTGTTTCTTTACTTTGAGCTTCTTTTTGTTAGCAATTAATGTGAAAACTTAAACTCAGGACTCAATCATTCCAAAAGTATTTTGATGATCTGCCGAATTTTATTGCTTTTCACGGGAGCTTTTGCCAATTGTCACCTGCTGTTACTTTTTTATGGGACGGCTTGCTCAAAGGCGAAATCTTCGAAACAGAGTGTCATTATTTGCTTTCTTTGCGTTTTGATAACTTGATGCAACCTGTTCTCCGCCTTAAATAAAATTCCTTCTAGAATAGCCTTTCAAAGCTGCGTACTAAAACTGCCAAAGTAAATCAAATTTTTAACCACAGTGGGAAAGTTTCGTTAGATAATAATCTTTTGAATGAGAAAATGCTCCTGTGATGAGTTTGTTTGACATCTCACTTTGGAATTACCTTGGTAGTAGAAAATTTCACGGGCAATCTTTTTTTGAGAATTTTTGATCTGGCAACTATCTATATTCCAATTTTGTGATTTTGGGAAATGTTTTTGTATTCGTTATTCGAACTGTTGTCCTGTGACAATGTTGAGTTGGCCATCGAGGCGAAATTTCTCTTATTTGTGCGTACTGCTTATATAATTTGAATTAAAAATCGGTTCATTAAGTGGGCAGTCATCAAGAAAGTTCCTATTGCTTAACGTTTTTATTTACTGACGTCCACTGAATACCGTCAGTTCGAATCTCCTGAAAATAATTCGATGCCTGAAGTGATAACTAGAGAAATGTTATCCTTTATATTTAGACTGTTGAATTTTTACTCATTATATTTTGGCGAAAATTATACTTTGTAGAATTCTCAAAGATTTTGTGCCCGCGAATGTACTTACCCGTGAAATTTTCTACGACGAAGCAGTGTTTACAAAGAAAATTGTTGATTTGTTAAGCTGTTATGTATGCATTGTCTATTGTTTTTTATTCATTCCTGCAGTTTGTTTGGAAGATAGATATAGTTGCTGCATTGAAGGAGATAATGCTTTTTACTCTGTTAGTTTGTTTGGCTTAATATTTCTTCCAACAAGCTGCAGATCCTTTAAAAAGTAGAATGTGCTGGTAAATGTGTTCTGTTCGTTAGGTTTGTCGTTTCTTCTCGTTTAGCTGCGGCCTTCTTATGATGGTACAAAGAGAAAAAAACGAGCAACAGCAGTGACTTCAATTGGAAGTAAGATATTGGACATTTAAAGCTGTTGTGCGGTAGACGTCTGTTCGCTTGCTCCTCAAAAGTCCGTCCAATATTGTGGAACTAGACGTATCATTTAGACTTAAATTCGACTTAGATTTTTATCATCTTTGGCCTTTTTTATTATTATGAAGAGAAAAGGTAATTTCAGTAGTTAAATTGTATCGTGTTTTCTCTTTAAATTTGCCCTTTCCACTGAGCCATTGATTATAAGGTGTGACCATAAGCAAAAAATACATGATTACTGGACAAGATGTGCGCTGTATCATATCAACAGGGAAATAAAAGAAGAATTCTTTGCAGTTTTTCTCTTTTTTGTATCTCCTAACCGTAAAAGTGCTAGTCATTGTAATTGAGTGAGAGACTGAAGGGTCTGAAATAGAATTTTTTCTTATAAACTTTTGCGAATTACAAAAGATGAATTTTCAAAAGAAAAGAATGATGCAAAAAATACAATACCGTAAGCGCTCGGGGCGCTCATTTAAAGATGGATCTCTAAAGGGGGCGCTTACCTTATTCTAGGAAATTAACGAAGCCCTCAATTAACCTAGTACAAAATTAACACGAAGCAAATTAACGCGGTTGGTCGAAACATTACTTTAAAGGAAGAAACTTTCGCTGGAAGAAACTTTCGCGGTTTCGCGGTTTTTTGCCAAATCCGCGAAAGTTTA
>JAYJMG010025229.1:0-10477 GCA_036873935.1 Stomotoca atra
TTAACCTTCATCTTGGAACCAGATTGGTTCGCTTAGAATCAGACTTGGGCATCGACTACAACAAGAAAAAGCTTAGCAGGAAAAGTAAATTTGTAAAACTTAAGAGCTAACAAATTTTGTGTATAGGCCATTCAGCTGTCATCTTGAAACCTTTCCAGTTCACTTATAAATAAACTTAGACATTGACACAATTTAAATGCAAAGTTCATTCTTGTAATGCTTGTTTTTTAAGGACCATTAAATTTGTCAGAGACAAGGTTAAATGTTGAAGAGCTTGTTCGTTAATCGACTCAGTGTGAAGATAACTGTGCACTATAGAGTTTTGACGTAGAGTAGACCGTCTGTCAAAAATATGTTAAATATTCTTAACACAAAAATACTAACGAATGTTCAACTGCAAGGCCACCATTAGCGACATTATCTTGTACTATAAGATAAGGCAATTCATCCAATTTTTGCATATCATTTATCTGGAAGGTCCACCATTTTAATTGTTTCCTTGGGAGAAACTTGGCCAATGTAGCCTGCAACATAGCTTGTTCCTCATTTCTTCTTCTTTCTACTTTTAAAACTCGTAATCGGCTTGTAAAAAAAAGGAAAAAAAACTTAACAGGAAGTAGATAAAGAATTTTTATATACTTTAAAGGAAGAAACTTTCGCTGGAAGAAACTTTCGCGGTTTCGCGGGTTTTTTCCAAATCCGCGAAAGTTTGTTCCCGCTAAATTTTCCAAAAATCGCGATCCGCGAAAGTTTATTCTTGCCTAATTTTCCAAAAGAAAAGTATCATCTTCGAATATTCTGAAATAATCGACTAAGATAATTACAGTTTATAATTGTTACTCTCGCGGAAAAAAAAGTTGTTTTGGAGTACAAGTCACGCGTTATATTTATAGTTTTTGTGTTTTCACGCCTTTTTTAAAGTGGTCATCCGCAATAATTTATTCCCGCAAAACTTCCTGAAAGTCGTCATCCGCGAAAGTTTCTTACCGCGAAATGTAATAAATTTCACGGTTCGCCTAAACCGCGAAAGTTTCTTCCTTTAAAGTATTGGGAACATCCATCAACAATTTTTACCTTATTACAGATTAACGAATCAAGAAATTAACGCAGATTGCCCTGAACTGTTTTTACTTCCTGTATGACAATTTTATGTGAAGCTGTAATCTCAGTTAAACTGTAAGCTGTAAATTTTTCGTAATCCCGTTAACTTTCTGCGCCTTATTTTTCTGCATTGTTAATTAAGCGATTCGTTAATTTTCTGTAATAAGGTATTTCATATGCGATATCTTTTATTTACAAAACTTCTAAGATATCCCCCAAAAAAATTGTTAACAAAAAATGTTATTCGCTTGCGAAAATGTTTGAAAACTTTCTTTCTTGAAAACAATTTTGTTAATATATTCCTCTTCATAAGCATGCACGTACGGTGGTCCATAACTGCCACGCCAAAAGAATAAAGTTCAAGCCAAAAGAATTAAGTTAACGCCAAAAGAATAAAGTTCACGCCAAAAGAATTAAGTTCACGCCAAAAGAAGAAACTTCACGCCAAAAGAAGAAACTTCACGCCAAAAGAATTAAACTCACGCCAAAAGAAGAAACTTCACGCCAAAGGAATAGATAATAGAGAACTCATAAGGCTTGCTTATGCCATAGTAAATAGTAAAAGAATGGTTAGGAAGCTAGCAATAGCCTATTCAATTATATTTTGTTATACATTCCTGAGTTTAAATGGACACGAAAATGCACAAACATATCGCGATGTATAAAGAGTAATGTTTTTAAGAGAAAAATAAAGTTTCATTAACAAAATCTTTGTATTTATTTTGGGTCGGACGAATAAAAGCCAAATTTTAGTGAAAAATATACCATAACTGTTCAACTATATTGTGCCAATAATGATGAGCGTAGAGCCTACCGAGCTAGGTTCAAATTAAATTTTGACTTCGTGGAGCTTAATTGAGCCGTACGGGGTCTTCTTCTTAACATTTTCTTTTCATTTTTCTTTTGGGTGCGGTTTTCTCAAAATGCTGATTTGAAATTTCAAAACACGATTTCTTTAGAACGACTTATCTGATCGATTTCAAATTTTAACAAAGGAAGAAAACAAAGATTTTTATTATAGACCCTTCCGAGTTTTGCATTACGGGCATTACGTAATTCCTGGAAGCTTAAAAAAATCTTTCATTTGAATTGATTTTATTGGAACTTGAGCTGCCATGCACGCCACATGAGTTAACGATTTTTGCTGTCTGACCGTACGCATGCTATGGAAATTTCCTCTCTTAATGGCGGCATGTAAGCATTACGTAATGCCCATAATGCGAAACTCGGAAGGGTCTATAGTTTAGTCATCTTAGCTTCAGTAGACGTGTACAATACTAAACTGTTAACAGTCTATAGTAAATATTAATGTATAAATTAGTTCATAATGTAAATAACATAAACTGTCGTAAACTAAATAAATAATCGTCACTATTGGTCTCATCACTTATTCGCAGAAAACAGAAAAAAAGCATGTGCTGTTAAGATCCTTGGGTGGGTGGGTGGGCCTACTAATTGAAAAGCTAATTGACTTGTGAATATAATACGCCCTTTCCTCTTTTTAAATCTACGAAATAGAATACTTTACCGAACGCTAACTGGTAAGAGCGACATTACACAAAATAAAACCAAATCTATCCACTATCTATCGTTCCACTGACAAAGTTTGAATTTAATGATTCGTACGATATTTTTCTAAAGATTTTCATACTAAATTTAACGAATAAATCACATCATGATTGGGTAAAGTATAGTAGCTGATTTCAGAATTGTGTATAATGACATAATAAAATTAACATAAAGTGCCTGCTTCAATTTTTCTCGTTACTTTTCGTATATTGTATTTTAGACTCTGAAACCTTTATACCACCATCATTGACACAAAAACGGTGTGTTCATGCGATTCAAATTCATGTAAGACGTTTCGTGTTTTTCAAAAACAGCGTACTAGGTGAACTCGGGATTCTACACGCTTGTTTTACCTAATCGTCGTTTTATGTTAACATCATCACGCAAAAAGTCCTCCCCGTCAGGTGGTTCAAAGCGGGAATGGACTGACGTCAGTGCAATACTGCGCCAGCGAAGGTGCAAGGAACCGACGTTATCGCATTGCAACCCAAAATTTTTGCCCTGCATCTCGAACACTAGGGGAACAACTGAGGTATTAGGGGTTTTGCATTGCCCGCGTGTAATGTATGGGTCATGATACCAATTATGCATCCCTGGAATATCTTTGAATACCTCTGTAGCCGCTCGTCAAGAATGAACAGTCTCTTGCATCATTTTGATCATTTCAATCAGCTTCTCAAGCCCTTTTTACAGAAATCATTACTTCTTGCATTTGAATAACTTCAATTTTTCCCCTATACGGAATAATATTCGTTAAGATTTCAACTAAAACTTTTAATGATCGACAAGTGGGTGCAGTCTTTTTGTCACTTAGGAACATAGGGTCTTCACGCACGGCTCCGCAAGTCTTAAATGATTGGTTAAGAGATATCAGAGACATTTCCAACAAAAAAAGCGAAAAATCTCTCGGAACAAGGTTGCAACTCTCCTATACGCATTGTTGTCTCCCTCGTATTGGCGTTTCTATTGCTTTTTTGTCTCCCTGATAAGGCTGGTCATTCTTTAACTTGATAAAAAAAGTGCAATTGCATACATTTTTTCGTAGGAATCTATTGTTTTACGTCAATAGGTGGGATTAAAAAGTATGGATTTTGGTGCCATATTTCCAAATTTTACTGCATATCTGCCATTGCGTTAATTTTCTTTCTCACAGGTCGTGTAGGTGGGTGTTGCTTGCTTTCCACGTCTTAAATGTCTATTTAGCTATCTGTGTTTCTAACTCTGCTTTTCGAAATTTCGGATTCTGATGATTTCAGTCTCTAGTGAAACGGGGAAAAAAAGAATTGCTAAAGAGCTGGTTACAACTTCTACGACATTATCGCATACATCACATGCAAAAGTAGTATCTCATGTAAGAAGCATTGTGTGTCATTATATTATATACTGCTGCTGCAGCGGAATCCATAATGAAAAATCAAATCATCCCTTCCTTTTATTTGCTGGGTGTTTTCGTAAGCCCCATCCAATTTATTGAACCAACCAACTGTCGAGTTCAATTAATCGGATAGTGTATTTCAGCCTTTACTCTCAACAAATGCACTTCAAATGAGTCTTAGTAGTGTCTTACTGTCTCTCATTTTCACAAATTTATTCCGGGGAAATGTCATGGAACCGAAATTTATCGAAACAAATCCATTTAATTAACTCCAAGTTTGTAAAACTGCCTTTCCAACCCAGAATTTATTGACGCCGCCAAGAAGATATTTCAATAATATTTGTTCGTTATGTAATGAGGATAGTAAAAAAAATCCTTACTTTGTGTAGTTGAGACCAAAACAAAAGCAACGAAGATAAATGAACACCACATGACTTCTTTGAGTATCAGCACAAACTATTTTAAGCATGATATCAAACAAGGATCGAAAGGGTTTAAAAATAGAAAAAAAAATGAACTATGGTCAACAGAATCGCACACAGATGTCTTTTTTGTCATTTAATTGGGCAACAACATCTATTTGACAGGAAGGCTTAGCAAACCGGCCTGTGTTTTGTTGATTTAGCTATTAGATTAAGTATTGACGAACCAGATTCTAACCTCCAGCACCGTCACATTTTTCGAATTTTTACAGTGCCGTTCCGGCTTCTGAACCAACATTGGCTTTTAGTTCGTCGCGTCTACAGTTGCAGAACAAATTCGACAGATTTTTCGTTATCGCTATTGTTCATACTCATGTATACAACTTTGTGTCTACTTGCAAACTGAGAGTAACATACAGTTAAACGGACCAGATTAGATCACTTGAAAACCACCTTGTACGCATGCGTATAATTGACTTTTTGCATTGTCCTCAATTTTTTCGTCGTTGTTTAGATGACCACAAGCAGTATCAGCGCTTACAAGGTCTTAGGGAAGCAAAGCGCTGGGGTGGTTATGTCTCTATCGGTCAGGGTTGTGAATGGGAAAAATTAAGTTATTCATTGATCGACAAAATCATCTTCTTAAACGCATGTGATCTGATCTGGTCCAATTTACACACTCTTAATTTTTCGATCACTGTTACGTATATCGTCTTCTTTGAAAAGAGAATCTGAGCATTGCACATTTTCACCCAAACTTGGGGCCCTACTCCCCCTTTTTGGGCCAAAAATCGAAAAGCCAAACTTAAAGTTGATCAAAGTTCAATCAAAGTCATAATATATTGGGATAAGCGCGCAGAACCGAAGAATTGAAAACCACCAGTATCTGGAAATCTTCTTTTGTTAGAAAGAATCCAATGTTTAAACATTTTTAGTTTGCTTTTTTTACTTTTCCAATGGAATTGGGACTTTTGGAGCTTGGGTATACAACTCTCTTGTACCTTGAACCACGGTCAGTTAAGGAGTTAAACCCAAGACATCGAAAAATCAACCATTATTGAGCCTGAACACGAAATTGAGCACCATTGCAACAAAAATATTTCACATTTTTTCGCTTGGTTTTGTTCATTTTAGACGAAATCTGGCCACCAATCCATATGAAACGAAAATCTTCTACCATTTCTGATTTACAGGACTTTCATGAAAACCGTCCCATCTGAAACTAGGCTTAAAAAACCCACCATTCCCAAGCATTATGACTATGATTGTAGGTTATCATTTTTTATGTCTTACTAAATTTGAACTGAAAAGAACCAGCCGAGGCATTCAACATCTATACCACTTCAATAATCAAAATGTCACCTTATCCGATTATCCGGTTCTGCGTCTCTGTGTTCTGAAAACACCAAAAAATAGTGACCCACATACATGCTTAGACAGAAAGATGAAAAGTGGAAATCAAATACTTTCCACTACGCTAACGTAGCCGGAAATTGAATAATTACAAAATATTTCCTGTCTTACTAAAAGCGGTAATTAGGGAAGACAGCGACCTTTGCAACGAAATTCTCTCCTCAGCATCGCCCATAAAAACGACTGGACAGGACCAATGCTTCTTTCGTTGTTCCCCTATTACTCTGCCTTTGATGGCGTATTTGCGTGCCAGGCCTCAGCAGTAACTTATTGCTACTCGCGCGCGACTTGTAGCGCACAAGACGAAATATCAACAAATATTCCTGGCTGCAGTTTCAGGTACATTGTTGCGAGTTCCACCAGCCCTAGTTATATTTTACGAGTATTTTAAGAGCTCTGAGTCATTGCATCAGTGCTACAATCGCGATAATATCAGAGCAAATGCGCAAATTTACTATTCCTTAAAAGAATGAAAAAAAATTTGATCATGGGCATTTAAGCAGACGTGTTGTGTTGCGGGAGACTGTGTACTTTTTGCAAAATATGCGTGACCTGTCTTCTTCATATTAAATGGCAGAATTTTTTTTTTTGAAATATTTGTCAGAAATAGGAGAATAAGAAAGTTTTATCATCTTGTAGAAGTATATTTTCTTCAAAGTTGCAGAAAGATTACATAATGCAACCGCAGTTTAAGCCTGATTGCATAATACATTTCAAGTGCTCTAACTCAAATAACTTGTAAGCAAGATATATACAATTATTTTTTGTTACATTTGCTTAATCCACATGATTTGAAGCAGTTCCACCTCATATATTTCACGTAAGAATGGGTGCATAATCCCATATGGGCCAAAGCTTGACAGTCCTTTCTCTTGTCACGTGCTGAAAAAAAAAGAGTTACAAACGAGGTCGTACTTTTTCACATATATAAATATAGGTCAATATACCCTAAATTCATAGAAATGTTACTAAGCAAAAAAAAGCTTATTCTTGTCACCAAGATCTCTGGGAACTAGATTGGAAACCAAAAACAATAATTTTGAAACCTACAGAAAATCACAAAGATCTTGAGAGTAGTTCAAACTCATTGCACCATCATTGGCCCAAACCATGAGAAAAAGTACCCTTGCACCATTGGTTTTTCGGCTACGTCCGAATCTTAACACCTATACCTACGAAATATCCAACCATTTCATAATTATAGGCTTTTCATGACAAACAGTTTAGCTAGAAAAAAGCTTAAGCAACCCCCCCCATAGTGTCAAAATTATTAGAAGGATTTGTTGTCTTGTTGGTTCAGCAAAAATAAAGATGTGTTTTTTGGTAGAAGTTCGAAAAGTAAATACTTAAAAAAATTGACGAATTTGAAGTAAAAAGGGAAAAAAAGTATTTGTAAATGTTTTTACGCTACTTTAAGAAATGACCTTCCATTTATTTCGTTATTTTTGAAACTATTTAAAGGCATACTGTTTTACCCAGTATGCCACAGATTTTTTATTGAAACCCTTGGCCTAAAATTCAGAATTGTCTTTTTAAATTCTCATTTTTTTTAGGTAGGTTCTAGCTTATGCAAATTCCCAACTTTATCTCAACGAAAAAAGATTGAATTTGATGTTAATTGTAGGCTGCCAATAAGACAATTGCTTAATCTTGAACTGGTATGCATTAAAAATGAAAACAGAATATTTCAAATATTCTTGCATTTAATCGTTTTTTACCCAGCAGGCAAATTATAGTCAAACGACATTGCGGCAGCGTCCAAGCGGGCAAAATCGTTAAAATGTCACTGTAAAGGAGAGTATTACTAATGCGTCACGTTTCAATAGAAATACACTCCGCCACAGTGACTTTTTAACGATTTTCGCCGCTGGGGTTGTATCAACATTTGAAAACGATGTGCCTGCTTTAAAAAATGAAATTTTGAAAATATGTGTATTCTCATTGAGTTTTTTCTCTTATCCCAAATACTTTAATGCTGTTTTTGGACTAATAAAATAATTGTATTGACAAGAGAATACAAGAGCAAAGATTAGTACTAAACGGATTTCATCAGAAGATAGCAATTAATTGCAATGCATATGATTAATAAGAACTTACATTACTATCTTGACTCTCCTTTAGCCAGATATAATTAAACGAAATCTGAAATTCTTCTGGGCAATACATTTTAGTTTTGTTTTGAAACTCTATAAAAATCTTGAATTCGTCGTATCAAAATCAAGCCAAGTTTTCGTTTGTTTAAATTTGGCGATGAATTCAAATTATATATTTCGGTTATGATGAGTTTATCATTCTCATGTTCATTATGGAGTCATACTAGACTCACGTATGCTACTTCAACGAGACACGCCATCTCGCGGTACTCAGTTGATAGGTCTATATTATGAGCGATATGTGGAAGTGAGAGGACTCGAACTCACACCATCTCACCCTGCTGGTAACAGAGCAATATTGCTAACCAACTGTCTAACTCGTCCTTTCGGATATCCTATAAGCCGCAGCATGCCGTGTTTTATCATTTTGGCAGACAATCTCTATAAAAAATCATTAAAGCCCTTATTTTACGCTGATTTGAAAAAACTACGTCAACAAAAAAGACTGATGAATAAAGTATTCAACTTATTTTTTCGTAACTAAAAGTCGCTAATGAAAAAAAATTCAGGCCATGGTCAATATTATCATAACTTTGAATGAAAAGTTTTCTTGTACCGAAGAAATATGCTGGTCATTACTTACCACAGTTTACTTTTGGTGTGGCTGGTGCTTTCGATGGTGCTTTCGTTGTTGGTTTCCTTATAGTCTTCTTGGCGCCAGCACAATAATGGGCGTTTAGTTGCAAAGCATCAATTCTGAATAGCCCACCATTCCATGGCTGACCAAAATTACGATTCAGATTTCCTTTCTTAGCAACAATAGTCGCCCGTCCATTTTTTGAAAAAGCTGTCCTGAAAACAAATAAATAAATCCTAGCTTAACACACTGATTTTATTGATACACACTCATTTCAATCTGTATATAGACCATCTAATTAACAAGTTACGCTTAAAGAATAAAGACCTCAATTTGAGATTTTTGTCAAAATTAAAAAATATGAACAATTCTAAATAAAAAATTATATTTGTCAAGCTATTGCATTGTGCAGCTTAATATCCAATTTGTGAATGCAAAAAGTTCAATCAGTGTAATTTTCTCACTTGAAGACGGTGGTCTTCAATAACATACGGTAGACCTGAATAAGGTTTGCAAAATAATATCATATTTCAGAGAAGACTCTTACCTGTGGTAATGCATGACACTGTCGTAGTCATACGGATGTCCAAAGTCTTGTGATTTGTGTTTGTCAAAGTTGTAAAGCACTCCTGAAACAGTCCATTGATAATATAAATAAAAATGAGAAATATTATAACTTTTTTCTCAAGAGAGGAAAAAAAATATGAATAACAAATGAATCTTTTGCGCACAAGGTTACTGCAAATGTCAAACTTTCATTTTGCTGAAAACATAAACTTCTTCACACCGCAAGTAGTTTAGTACCTCCTGATAAACCGAGTAGAAAAAAAGTGACATAACTTTTGAGGGTTTTTAATGTTTAGGAAGGAATAGCATGTTTTGTAAGATATATAACATCACACAAGATTAGTTACTTTTCCTCTATTTTAAATCAACGTGAGATAAAACAGATCTTATGCTATTGCATATATAAAAAATGTAGGGAAAATTAAAATATCCTGAAAGATCCATTTATTTGTGTTTTTACAACCCTTCATAAAGACAAATTGACGACATCACCAAGTTTCGGTTAGATTTAAGTAATAACTTACCTGGATATACATTTGACTGTACAATTGTTATGTATTGATCACGGTCTGGTCGTGATTGTTCATGCCAAAAGCCAAGAGAATGCAAAATCTAAATGCATACATCTGTCATCTTTTATTTAGGTGCATCATACTACTATCCCTGATAGGGGGATAATGCACTTCCCTCTGTACTTCCTAAACAAAAATTAATTAAGCAATAAAACGTGACTGGAGTGTACTTTACTTTGGATACTTTACAAAAATAAATCATGGTACTCATATTCTGGTGATATATTTTATGACGTCATCAAAAATAGTGAAAATTGCCTTTTGGAAGGAGATTTTTCAATTCTGGTTGCAGATGTTTTTGATATAAAAAAGGCCTTTACAATCTGGCATTTATTTTTCATCACAATCGTTTTCTGAGCCACAATAACGTAACAGAAAGAACAAAAATAATATTTTATAATTTGGTGCGCCATCTTGAATAGTTGCGTTATTATGAGAAATGTTGACATTAGCAAAAAACTGTTACAACTACAAGTTTTTGATATCAGATAATCTAACATACTGAACTTCAAATATTTCATTTGACTATTTCCACAAGACTTCTCGACGGTAGATATATAAACTACAAGAGCAAGAATAACCTTCTTACTTCATGGGTGGTAGTGGATTTGTATTCGCATCCACTACCAATCGATATGTCTTGTTTACCACCCATTTAGGCACAGATTTCAATATATTTCCCGCGATTACCTTATACCGCCTCGTATAAAAGTATGTCTTGGAACAAA
>JAYJMG010025340.1:0-10469 GCA_036873935.1 Stomotoca atra
TAGTAACAAGGTTGCTGGTATTTAGGCTAGTTTCCAGTGATTATTACTTTGTTCTTTTAGTTCGCAGGAGAAGCGCGTTTCAATGGAGTTCCCGCGTACAAATTCACGTACCAAAAACGCTTTGTCAACAAAAATAACACCTATGTGCTACACGTGTCAAAGTCGAAACCCCACAAACCATTGCGCTATGAAATGATAGGCTACGACCACTTGCTGCGGTCACACTACGACCACTACATTATTGATTATTTAATGTTTGAAGAATGGAGTTTTGATCACAAAATATTTCAAATACCTAAGCGTAAGTTGTGCCGTTCCTTTTCTAAGTCAACTTTGTATCTTCGTGAATATGGCATGTCCTACTCAATCCTTTATAATAGAGAAATGCATAGTGAAATTGAATGTTGTGCCTCTCCACTATGAGAAATGAAATTCGACAGGATGTAATGGCGACTTGTTTCTTAGGCGAATAACATTGACAGATAATCATAATAAGGAGGTCTTTTGTTCCCTGGGCCTTTTAATATATCGCTGCAATAAACCTCACTCAAGTGTCTATCCTGTTTCACTACACTTGAGATCACACACAAATTATTTTTTTGCAAAAATGACTTACAAATTTGATGACGTCATGGTGTGTATATGGCTAGGCATCACAAGTACATCAATAGATATATTGTTTCGTGCAATGGCGTTGTATTACGAGAAACACTTCAGTCCTAATGGAAGTCGTGTAAACACTTTTTTTATGATTGTTAAAATCCCTGAAATTTTAGTCTGTATCTTCTAAAGGATGAAAAATCAGGGGGAAAAAGTTAGCTTAATTCTTTCTTCTATGTGTAATGTCGTGCTCATAATTTCGTCACTTTTGGAACGCAACAACTTGTATCTGTGTTGTGAGGCTTAGATTGTCTTTAAGGTCTACCATTGATAAATAAATATTTACCGCATTTTTGTATTTAGACTTTAAATGCTACAAAAAGCTTCATAAAATGAAATCTCATTTCGAAGCGAATCCAATGTGGGACTTTTTACATGGAGAAGAACCTGAGCATCGAGAGCATGTACTCAATGAGACGTACGAAAATTTTAAAGATGAACACAAAAAGGAATATTCAAACGAAACAGATAATCTTAAAAGAAAAGATGTTTTTAGACACAATTCCAGGTAAAGCTTATGTTACGCCAGTGACGTTGTTACAACGTTGTTGCAACGTCGTTTGGCCATGATGTGCCCGCTAAGATAGATCAATAAAGAGCGATGAAAAATCTTTGTCAAATTTGACGAATAGATGTTTCGTCATGATATTAACTATTTCTCAACTTGGCCGTTCAAATGGCCAAATAGGTATATTTCTTCGAAAACCATAAATAAAACACTGGAATTGATCCATTTAGTTTTAAATTTAGGAGCTACTGGCAACAAGTCTGTCGTGTTTTCATTTGTGTGCAGTAAACGTAGCAGTCGCTCATTTAGTCTGTAAATCTGTAAAATCCCACACGTAATTTGACAGCATTATGATTGATGAAAACTGTATTAAAAATGACCTAATAATTTTTGTTCTCTTTTCATGTCTTTTTTAGATTCGTACATTCTCACAATCGAGCAAATCTGAATTATTCCCTGGAACTTAACCATTTCTCGGATCTTTATGACGACGAGTTTGAGCAAATGAAGGGACAATTAAATGTTGATTCTCCAGAAATGCAGAAAGAAATCAACGACATACCACAAATAAGACTTGAAATACCATCATCTCCCCTACCAAAAGAATTAGATTGGAGAGATTATGGTAAGTATGACCACGATAATGCACGTGGTTTTTAACCCTTCAATAGTAACCTCCTAAATTTTTCAATTTAGCGAGAGTAATGTACCAGAAAATTGACTTTTCAGGGGGGGGGGGATACTTCGAAACGTGTCATATTCTCGATCTAGTTTTGATCATAGCTAATAGATACTTCATTGACTTTGTTTTGGTGTAGTTCTGATGCCCCAAATAAACGAAGAAATTGAAACATTTATTATCTTGAGACTTTCTAATTCTAATTCTTTTTCTCCTTGTTCTAGTTTTAAACTGTTCGTTTTTTTATTTTCTTATTTTAGGATTGGTTAGTAAAGTTCATAGTCAAAGTTTCTGCGCCTCGTGTTGGGCGTTTTCAGCCGTAGGTGCCGTTGAAGCAGGCTTTGCAATGAAGGTAATTTTTACATTTAGAGGTGTTATCTTTATTCACATTTTTTATGTTTTAATGTTTAGGAGGCCATGGATAAATGCTCAAAATGGTTAGTTGGAAAAACCTAACATGTTGTGTAACCAAGCTTCTCCTTCTCCTATCTAATTAATGTCTCACGCTATCCAGTCTATCGAGAAGCAAAAGAAAAAAGAAGTCCTGGGACCGAGGTTGACATAGTGCGTTAAATGTTCTTTGTAATAAATTTGAAGTCTTCTTCACATAAAGATTTCTTCAGTGTTGTGGGAAGGCAAGCTATGTTGATTGAAACCTTGGTCATACTTGAGGCACTTTCGTTCAATTTTTTACTTATGACTTGGTTGCATGCAAACTGTCTTGGTTTTTATCAATCACTGCAAACTTTTCAACTCAACGAATCACAAATGTTTTTGTTATTCCATAGAATGGATCCTTAGAAGAATTTTCAGTTCAGCAGTTGATCGATTGCAGCTGGTCGTATCAGAACAACGGTTGCCGAGGTGGCTGGTCTTGGCGAGCGTTCAAATTCATCAGTGATCATGGTTTAGCTACAAGAAAAAGTTATGGAAAGTATTTAGGACAGGTGAAATTTCACTTCTGTATAATTTCCTCCAAGAAGTCAGTCAAACTTTTTTCAGCAAACTCGATAACCAGGGCCTAATTGGTCCCTCTTTGTTATGAAGAACTATTAAAAAGAGACAAATGAGTGTGAACGAGATTGCTTTATTCTATTCCAGAAGATTATTTTAATGCCAAGTCATCATATTTAGTAGCCAGGGTTCCAAGCCCTCTTGCCGCTATGAACTAATTTGATTCAAGTGGTATCACAAGCATTGTATAAACAAACATTATATACAATTTTAGGAAGGTTATTGTCACTGCGGTAAGAAAGATCATTGCGAAGCGGTCAAAAAGATTTCTTACCGAACAATAGAAAAGCATGACGTGGAGAAACTCAAGGTGGCCGTTACCATGTTTGGTCCTGGGAGTATTTCAGTAATGTCAGACAGAAAAACGCTTAAATTTTACTCAAAAGGGATATACGATGATCCGAAATGCGGTAAGTTGCTGAAAAAAACTTATACCTTATTGGGGGAAGAAATCGGGGTAAAAATGTCGGGAAAATTAAAGTCGGTTTTAAAAATGTAGTTACTTTTCCTCGACTATGTACTGGTTAAATCACTTTTCCCCAGATACATTTTCAAAAATTTCAAAAATTTGCAAAATATATGAACACTTTATGTGATGCTAAAACTCATCATAGTGAACCTGAATGAAAAAATTACCTGAACCTGAATTGAAAAATTACCTGAATCTGAATACAAATAATTTTGCTGAACGTAAAAACAAAATTTAGCTGAACCTGAATTTAGCTGTGCTTGAATGAAAAAAGGAGCTGAACCTGAACATATTTTTCGAATATAGGGACCGGACCGTCTTTCTAATAATTCATAGAAATACGAAGATGGGATAAAGTGCAAGCAAAAGAAAAATAATAATAAAAAATATTGACCAAGAATCTACTTTATTTGAGCTAAAATTAATTTCTGTGAACACCTTGTTGGCAACGAAAATTTTTCTTCAAAATTAAAACTGTAAATATTTCGATTTTCTTTTCAGGACAGAAAACCAATCATGCTGTTGTTGTCATTGGCTACGGTAAACAAAACGATGTGCCTTACTGGACCATAAAAAATAGTTGGGGACGTTTATGGGGCGACAATGGATACATAAAAATCGCAATGAAAGATGACTTGTGTGGGGTGTGTGAAAATGGCGCATTAATGGTTTCTATGGACGGATGGAAAAATGCTAAGTCAGCAAAGTTTCCTCATGAAAATATGAGAAAGGTCGATAGAACTATTGAAACAAAGAGCTTTAATAACTTAGATAAACTTGAAAAGACAGAGTTAGATTTATTTTCACTACCAGATCATGTGATGTCATATAAACAGAATAAGAAAAATATATAGGATAGAAGAAAATACTCACGAATTATTTATGCTTTTTTCATGAAAAACAATGAATTTTAGCATGAAATAGAAAAGAGTTATCTTTTTCACTGCATAGGAAATCAGTGCAGCTGCCATTTTTCGGTAGTTCGTTTTCTCTTCATTTCTCTTCATTTCTTTTTTTTTTACTCTATTTCAACTTCACCTGCCGTAATGATTCAGTGGCTTGGGCTCAAGTAAAGCGAAGAAAACAAGTTACGCTTAAATTTGTAAGAATTTCTTTATTTGTTGTCTTTATTCTACTTTCGCTGTATGTTTTTGTTTATGTTTGTTTTATCCAATTATTGTCTTGTCCTTGTTTTTTCTGTCAAAATCTGTAGTTTTCTTTAAATTTTCTTTCTCTAATTTACTCCAATGACAGTATAAATTTGAACAGAAATCGAAGAAAATTATGGATTTGAATGATAAGGAATTAGGAACCTGCCTATTTTTTACTTGATTATTGTTGATCTTCTTCTTCTTCTTTTCCTTTTTCATCGTCTCTTTTTTTGATCAAGTGCAGCAGTATGACACTCAGGGGATATCTATAAAAAACATCATCGATAAGCTGGTGAACCTAAGTTCTCCCAACATATTTTTCCAGGTACACCCATTTTGCTTGATATAATTTTACTTTGATTTTCTTTTACAGGATGTTGTAACACCACAGCAACTTCAAGATGACCATTGACGTAAAAGGTCTGGTACGAGAGTATCTGCTCATTATTTTGTTATACTGTTTGGACCTGGGTACTGAGTTTTCTTGCTACTCAGAAATCCAAAGCTCAAGAACAAAGTATCAAAAGTGGACCATTAAAAATAACAAAAACTACAAGTTAAATAAAACTACAAATTTTGGTGTGTGTACATCAGGAGATTGGGATCCATTGGAGTTCAGCGATAAAGTGAGTTTATATGCTCGAATCACTGATGCTTATTTGTTCTTTCTCATTATCTCTGGTGTGATTTTCATTTGTTACATCGTGGCGTACTTGTGGTTCGTTCTTCGTGCATGGCATCGACCGCAATACATCGATGAGAATCGCGACCATATCGTGCGAATCAAATTTGCGTTTGGGTTTTTACTAAGTTTTGCTCTCGATATTCCAGGCTCTGTAATCGCAGTATTGCTGTATTCCATGCGTTATGGAGCACGAGGATTGCACTGCTGGGAATGTGCTCAAGATGATTCGTGCGATAAGAAACAGGAGCTTGAGCATCGCATTTACCTGTCCCAAGTCGTTATCGTCGTTTTGTTTTTCGGCTTGCTTATCGTATCGCTTTGGAAAGGAATTACAACGTTTTATCGATGGTCAAAAACCGATAAAGTCGACTGTTGGCAAGTGCGAGGATGTGTGGCGTTATTTGTCGGTACATATTATGTGGTAATTATCCTAACGCCAGCATTAGGCGTATTCAAATATAAGTTTTTCATGTTACCTTCGCAAAAAGGTAACGTGTTTGCCAATTTTACGGATAGCTTGTTTATGATCGGAATGCTGGGTTGGGTTATATTTATGGTTATCGGGTGCTGTTTCCCGTTACTCCGATGTATTCGAATCGGATCACCTTCGAATATTTTGAACGGTAAGAAGACCTACCAAAATGTTTGAGATACGGAAAGAAGGGTACCTCATTTTTCAATTGGGATAAAAGACATGATAAAGGACATGATTTCTGGCTGACCAAAAAAAACTTTATCGAGTCTTCCAGAACATTTTCTCGTGAAGTTTGGTAGAAGAATTTTAAATGGCGCGAAGCAAAACTGTTTGTGTATAGAGAATTAAGGGGTTATGAACATGTTTGTTTTCTATATTTCTGAGAGTAATTTAGTTTCCATAACTTCTTTTTTATTTTATCTTAATTTTTATGAATAAGGATTTAGCAGATGTTTTCGTAAGGTGCGTTGGGAAATAAGAAAAATAGAAAGATAAATATGAACATTTCTGCAATACCATGCGTCGTTAATTTCAGAGCAATCTCGTTTCCAGCATTAGACTGGAGTCGTAGTTTTACAGAAGATCCTGTTGCGAAAAGAGCAAGCTAGTCGGGGAAACAAAGAGCATGTGCTCCAAATCTAAAACGATGAGAGTGCAAGACTTTCAGATGTATTTCTTATTTCAAAAAGAGAAGAGACCCTAGGAACAAGGTTGCAGCAAAAACAGCGGGAAAAAGCCTTAGAGACGAGGTTGTTTTGCTGTAACTTTGATCCCAGAGTTTCGTTTCTGCTTTTTGAAGGATGTGCTTGCCGAAGAATAACCACTTCTTTCCCGGGACTTTTACAAGTAATCACAGTAGGGTTTGATAAAGCCAGGAGCCAAAATCCAAGTGTACTTTGCTTTGATCTTTTCTTTCCAGTCGTGGTGATGAACTATAGCTATCAGTTTATCAAAAAGGAGAAGAAGCCCTAAGACCGAGGTTATAAAATATCAGTATTTCATTTATGCTTTTGCGCAAAAATACCACTTACTAAAAATTTACCTACTCTACGGCTGAAGAAGAAAAAGAAGTGAAGTGAAATTCGCTAAAATAAATCCACATTAAATTATCAAAATTGACCAAATCGCTAAAATTAATTTACGCTAAACAAATCTTTTTCCATCGCTGAAATAAAAATACGCTAAAATTTAAGATTTGTACACAAGGTAAGCCTTAAAAAGAATGGAGTCTTTTTGTGATTAAATTTTTTTTTTTAAAAGTTGCACTTATGGGCCACCGTAACAAGACGCTACTTAACAAAAGGAAAACATGGAGAAGTGCAGCCTCGATCCCAGCACCTCGTTCCATTTTTGTTAAACTAGACGCGCTAGTCCGGTCAATCGAAAAGCGGAAAGAGGCTGGGAGCGCATCCAAATCATTAGATTGGTTTAGTTTTATCAACTGATTGCAAGAAAACATTCACAGGATCACAGGAATGAGCCTTCTGTTCCATTGTGTCCTTCAGTAGAGCTAAAATTGGAATATTCTTCAACTGTTCCTCTGTCACCATATCCCAGTATATTCCCTCGCAAGGTTTATGTAACTTTTCTCGAACATTTATAATTCGTGTGGGCGTTACAATAACATCAACAGGTAAGTCATGTTTGGATAACAGAGACACAGGTATATCTGTGTTGTCTAACACTTGACTATCATGGACTGTCGTCATGACAACCGTTTTGTCAGTGACACAACCTAACGTATACAGAATAGCCCACTCAATTTCTGCATAGCCAAGACCTTTACCAAGTCGAACTCCATTTGGGGCACACGCCACTGATGCCACAATGTATAAATCAATTTTGATTTTGTCCTTCAACGTAAAAACGGTACCTAACTCCTGCGCCCCAGCTTTGCTCGAAGCTCGCTTAAGCTGCCAAAAACGTTTTAATTCACTCGGTTTTACCACGTACATGAATGAATCAGCTAATGCAGGTGCTGGTACCATGAGAGTTTTGCCATGTTTTAAGGTTAGGAATCTTAAATGCATTTGAGCCATTGAAGGATTGATTTTGACACATTTTGCACGACGGAATTCTCTCAACTTGCTCACATTTTCGGCAGCAATCCCACATCGTTTAAAATTCGGAATTTTATTGTGACAAGGCCTTGGATAAGACTTGACCAAATTATTTTCTTCCATATGATTCCATATTTGCTCACGTATTTTCCATTTCATTTCGTTGGTATCCAATAGCGAAGTCTGTTTCAGTTTATCAACAATATCTTCAATTTGATCGTCTGTAGGCGATACATTTTCGTTGTCTTCATAACTCATATTTTCTTCTCTAAAAATAAAACTTACTCAAAGGACTTTTTAAAAGAAATCCATGCAAAGAATAACTGGCCCTTTTTAGAAACGAGGCTTATTCAATGCTATGGAAACGAGGCTAACGTTCAATACAAGATTCCTTCTAAAATTATCATGTACATAGTAAGAAAAAAACTATATAATGCAGAGAAAAAGATACGTGAAAAAGAACTTTTTGCATTTTTTGTTAATTTTTTGTCATGTCATACTGTATGTCATACTTTTTTTAAGGAATAACCCCATGACTTCATTTAAACAAATTGTCTTGATAAAAGGATGATTAATTTCATGGGGAAAATAAAACTGACACACTGACCATTGCCGGGGTTCTTTTTCTTACCTCAATAATACACATGCATCTCGACAGAAAAAGATGTGTATACCTCCTGAAATTTTCCAATTGGCTGGCAAAATGCATCTACACATTTAACTTTTCAGGGGGTATTTTGAGCTGACTTTAAAAAAATGTCATGCACATGATCAAGTATTACCCCCCTCACCGTTCTATTACTTTCCTATATTTTCAGTAATTTCAGGGGGTATTGACCACACTAATGATGGTTAACAAAGAGTTTGGCTTTGGAATTTAGAGCAATACAGAAATGAGGAGAACGAACGCAAATCTCAGTCGCAACTCAAGAATTATTTGATATATTAGCTAACTAAATAGTCACAATTCAATGTAAATACACAATGAGACAATGATAAAAAACAGTATGTCAATAAATAATAAAATGATAATAAAAATAAATGATTAAAATATACAATTTTTTCACAAATTCGAAATTGATACATTATAACAGCCTTGTTCCTTTGGCTTCTTTTCATTCAGACATTCAGATTCTATCCTGGATTATATGCTCACATATGTATATGTATATAAAAGGTATACATGATCACAAACAAAATGCATACAGTTTAGATAACACCTGTTTATAAACTAGAAATAGTTAGTTATTACTAATGGCCCATCGTTTCAACAAGTCTCCAGATGTTTTCGTCCAACAGTTTTGGGCTTCATTCAAGTCTATAACTATCCAGCAGGCATATCATGGTCAAATGAGATCGCCACAACGTTATAACGTCAGGACGCTATCGCTGGGTAGTTCAGTGAGATGTCAAAGAACAACCTTAGGAGTGGCATAAACGAATACTACACTTGTCTTGTAAATATCAATTCATATAAAGATGCATACGGCGTTAAGTTTAAAGAAAGATAGCATGAATGCCGTACTTCAGTAATGAATACTAAGAGTTACAAAAATGAATGCTTTGACTTGTTCATAATTTTCTGAACCATGAAAATTTGATCCTTCACTTGAAATGTATATCCCAACAGCCGTTTAATATTATAAAAACAGATATTCTAATCATAAAGCTGGAGCCTAAAAATAACACATAACATTGCATTGAGTGCCTTTTGGAAAAGTTGAGTTGTCAATGCTCATATAAATGATGAAAATGATAGAATCTTGAAATTGACATAAAAAATCTCCAAAAAGGTCATTTACCTCCTAACATGATCAACAAAATCAAGTCGATTTCTTCTTTGAAAAACCTTTTAGTTGAAGTCCAGTAAAAACAAACTCGCTTTCATCAACATCTTTAGTTTCACCTTTCAAATAGTCTCGGTATTTTCTCAAAGCTTCAAAAAATGGAACTTTATCCACCGCCCTTGGTAACTGTGCACAACGGGCACTAGAAGATGGCATGACCCAAATTTTTGTGTCCGTGCCTTCCACTGGATTTTCTTGTTTTCCAAAAGTGAACTTCTTTTGTTTTGAGTAGACTTCATAGCTCACTTTTCCATTAAAAACAACAATTTTTGGCTTGTACTTTTGCATTTTCTGAGTTAACAACTTTCCACCCTCTGCTAATTCAGCTTTACTTAAGTCACCACTACCTCTAGTAGTCCTAGCAACCATATTAGTAAAACCTATTCTGAGGTCTAACATTTTTGTATCATCTTTTGAGGACATTTCAGTCTCAATAAATCCTGACAGATATAAGCATTTCCAGAAGTGGTTTCCAGGTCCTGTATAGTAGTTTCCTGTATATGCAGCAGCCAATCCAGGATTGATTCCAACAAACACTACGTCTAAGTCATCTTTCAAAAGATCAGGAAGGCCACGCTTCATAACTTCTTCCTCTGACATACCATTAAAACGGTTATTTTTTCTTTTGTTTGCTGGGAATTGATCAGTGATTTTAGCTTGCTTACGCTTGTTTGAAGTTTTTTTATCGTTTAACTCATTGATTGATGCAGCAGGTGCTTTTTCATTGGATAACATGACTACTGAGAATTTCTACCAAAGTTCTGAGTTGTCACTGTTTATCGCAATCCTAAACATAATCCATTTATCATAATTTACAAAAGTTAAATATACAGTGCCAAGCAATTTCTAGACATGTTTATGATTATGTTCAAGCAGTTAAATCAATCAAGTCAAATTTTTTTATTTTGCCTCTAAGGAATT
>JAYJMG010025562.1:0-17994 GCA_036873935.1 Stomotoca atra
CCAGCAGGCACATCGTGGTCAAACGACGTTGCAACGATATTGTTACAACGTCAGTGACGTTGTTGCAACGTCGTTTGACCATGATGTGCCTGCTGGGATATTTGGTGACCGCTAAATGACTCACAGTTGTTTCATCTCCACTTATTTTCGCAGATTCTTTTAAAACACTTATCGACTTCGGAGTTTTCATACAACTTCGTTTCCATTAGGTGAGGAATTGTAGCTTTTGGTAACGAAGTTGCATGGATTGTATCGAAATTATGAGATAATATCATTTGTCAGGAAATTGGCATTTTTGAATAACCATTACTGAATAATCAAGGCTTTGTGGGTTTTTTTTATTACTGCTCATGCTGCATCTGTTGGTGTTGTTGTTGTTGATGTTTATTTACCATCGGTCAGATGTGTATGTCTAGACATTGGTCAATTCTTTGTTAATTAATTTCGGTACCTTTATTGCCCCCTTTTTACACCGGCCCCTTTAACGCTGATCATTATTTCCCACCATTTTTAGTCATTTTGACAGTCAAACTCTCATAAAAAACTATTCAATTATTAAACGCTGCCGGTCAAGATCTTATTAACAACAATCACGATATATCTTCTCATTCTCAGTCGGTCAAGACCTACGATCTTACGGAGCTCCAGGCTCCAATATCGTCTTGGCTATCGACCTAAGCTACCAGCGTTCATCATTCAAAAAAAATTTTATGGTCTGAATTATCGTTTTGCTTCAATACCGTTAACTTTTCTAAAAATAGATAATAAATCATCGCTCTACAGGCCCTTGCAGTAGGCGCATTGGATATGAAGGGAAAGTGCTCTTGTGCGTCACATATTCTGACGTAAAACCGCAAATAATGCAACTCATCCACTCCCTTTGCAATAGTATTTCCCGACCATTTAAGTCTAATACATCCTAATTGCAATCTCGTGATTGTTCTCAATAAAGCAATCATATAATACCCGGGACACACTAGGAAAAATATTTTTGATTCCGGTCTTAAATTCTGTCAGTGATATTTTACCAATTTTTCTCGGTCTATTTCTCGGTCTTTTTAAGTAATAATTTGTTTCCTTCCTTCTATACCTCTTCGGTATCTTCTTAGCCATTCAACATAGATCACTCACGAATCTTGCCTCTTTTGTGTAAGAAGGAATTTATTCAAGACGTTGCTAACTGAGACCATTGTCGAAATTTTGTTTAAATGACAGTCCTTCAATATGTATATATTGTATAGAGACCTAGCCAGGATTCCTTCGCTATGATCGAATCTGATTGTACGTGAAGCGACAATCCAGTCTATCAGAGTAAAAAATAAGTGTTAAGCAAATTGGCTAGTAGAAACTGGGCTTTACTAGTCTCAAAGTTAAAGAGTGTTGGCAATACCGATCTATTAAAATATGAACTCAGCTAATTGTCACATTAACGATAGAAGGAACGCATGATAAATGTCTCATGCTGACTAATGCAGATGGATTGATTGGAAACAGAGTTTGTTATGAAAGAATTATGGATATTATTTACAGCTGGTTTGTATCAAATATTTGCTCAGATAGTGATGCTGATTTTGAGAAGAATAGAATGCATAGTTTAGAATTCATGAGCGTGTTTCTGCGTTTCTAATGTTTTGACATTACTTAGTTACAGCATTCAATTCGTCAAAAGATCTAACAATTTGTATCCATCAATGGTCAAATCGTTTAAGTACAATTGTAACAAACATTTGAGGTATTTCTTCAGATTGTTTGATCACGGTCATGCATTCAGTGGCCGTTACTTTCGCATCAAAAAATCATTAAATAATAGTTTCTGGACACAAAGAATGTTGTACAACCATTTTTATCATTTTGTTTGTACGTGTTAGAACCATATTCATTCTCTTATTTCTTCTCCAAATTTTCTCTTTTTAACTGGTTTACTGAATTTCAACTTTATTCTACAGAAAGTCGCATAAAAAATGATTCAAGTCTTAAGTGGAAAGCTTTGTTGACATAGCTGTTCATCGCTGTCCTTACGGTCCAAAATGAAGGATGTCAATAGTCTTATTTTCAAACTGGCTTTATTTGCCATTTGTTGTACTGTGTACTCAGTTGATCTAGATCCAAAAGGGTAAGTTAGTTTTCCTCAATTCTGATTTTTTTTGCCTGTGTTTTACTGAGACTTGATTCCACAACTGAATCGAGAAAAAAAAATAGATGAAAATTTGCTACCACAAAATCAATAAAGCTAATTATTTTGTGAAATCAATGAAAATGCTATTTCTTTTATATTCGGCATTAAAATCGCTGCACCGTCAATCTATCAGAAATCGGAAAGAGCCCTAGGAACGAACTCAGTTGCGTTATCAGATAGGGAAAAGGAGAAAAAAATTGTTGCTTTTTATGTGTATTACTTGTTTCTTCTCTTTGACTTATTTTCCTTTTATTTTCTCGGGCAGTGTGAACACGTGTCAGAAGACAGTGATGCGAACATTCCATTACTATCAGCATGTTAATTACCAGGCCACGGAGTATTATCGAACATGCTGTACTTGGTTCTTAATTTGCTTTGATTATTGCACGAGAAGCAGGTATGTTACTTACTACGTCACTGAACGACATAATGACAAACATATCGCTATGGTGACATAGCCTCTCTTTCTGCATAGCAGAGTGTATATTATTGCCCCTTTTTACGCCGGTCTTAATTCCCCCTTTTTCATAATTGTTGCGGTCAATCTCTCATAGACAAACGACAAACCGATCTATTTAACGCTGTGTCACAAAAATTAACGCTATTAAGAGCCAGCGTGGTAAGAGTCAATAAGTAAACTTGCCAACCTTGTTCCCCGGGCCTCTTCACGCTTTTTTATTTTGATAAAAAAAAGCGTGAAGAGGCCCTGGAAACGAGGTTGTAAGCTCGCCTATCGATAGGCAAAGGTCGTAGGTGTGTAGAAGAAGTGTAGAGTGTTTGTTTGTTAAAATACCTTTCACTTTTCGTGTTTACTCTTTCCTTAATTTCATTAATTAGGAAGACAATTCTTACCTTATACTTTTGAGTCTAAAAATTAATTGTTGATTAGCGTCAGTGTATTGTATGCGGATTGTATTTTATTAGCTCATTAATAATTTTATTTATAACCTTATTCTAAGAATTTCAGAGGAGAAAATACAACGTTCACTGTTAAAGCATTAATGCAGAAAAAAAAAGGAAGTAGCAGAGCCACCAGGGTGTGAAAAATTCAAAATTAAGTCAAAATATCGCCCCCCCTCCCCCCTCCCCCCTCCCCCCTTAATGAGCTAATTTATTGATGCATTTATTCAGTCAAAATAGCAAATTCAGGAGGTCATTAGCGATTTGCAAAGATTTGCAACGATTTGTCACGATTTGTAACGATTTGTAACGATTTGCAACGATTTGCAACGATTTGTAACGATTTGCAACGATTTGTAACGATTTGTAACGGTTTCATTTCTAGAACGGTGGTAAGAACAAGAATCGACACACTAACAAGGCAAAGCCCAGTAAACATTACAACTTGTTGTAATGGTTTTGCAAAAGTAGGAAGTAGCTGTCCTAAACGTAAGTAAGAAGTAGCTGTGCCCAGCCTATTATGCTTTGAGTAAGGAGACAAAATTGACTTACTCATCAAGTTTTTACCGAATAAATGCGGAACTTTTACGATTCAGTGGAGGTTGCACAAATTCATATACAACTTGGTGTATTATCAAAAAGTAGCCTTAATTTGCCAACCTCGATCCCAGGGCTTCTTTCCGCTTTTCTTTAAGGGGAAAGAAGCTTTAGGATCGAGGTTGTTCATTTAAAACCTTTATCAAATTTTCTTTTGAACGAACTGAACTCTTTAACCAGTTTCCACCATGTTGCAAGTTGTACAGAAACTAAAAGAAGGTTTCCACCATGTTACATGTTGTAGAGAAACTAAAAGAAGGATGATAAAAGTGTGACAGCACATCTCTGAATGAAACCTTCCAACACTCCCTGGAAATTACGGAAAATATTGTAAATCAAAGTCGTTACATTACAACCTATCAGTTTATCAAAAAGGAGAAGAAGCCCTGGGATCGGGGTTGGATACAATACACTCGTCTAGTAGAAAAATTTAGAAAGAAAAATATTTTTCATTCATCAACAGTAACTTTCTTAAAACCACAAGAATGACAGAAACCCCTCCCAACATCAGACACAGGATGCTTTGTATGAACCTGTCATGACACTGCTTGTCGTCGTGTTCCTGTCGTACGGTACGGGAAGGAAGCTCACTTATTGTTGTCGTACTTTTACGTCAATCCATCGAGGTTCAACCGAAGTATCAGAATTTGGAGAGGATGGAAAAACAAAGAATTAAAAGTCATTTACTTATCAGCAATATAATTTTTATTGCCATTCCTCTTACATTGCATAACATGCATGAACCTTATTTACAACGTGTACAAACTCCAACCTTCCTTCCGACATGAAGACGTCATCAACGGCATTTGAACGTCGATTTGACATGACTTTCTTATCGGAAGAGTTTTACTTTTCCTAAACTTGGACGAAAAACAGACTAACGGCCCTGGTCACGAGGTTGTGCCAGTCTTACCATTATCTGAATACAATTTTGTTTTCACTATTTACCATAATACCGAATTCCTAACATTCTCGATAGGCAATGACGCTATAAACCAAATGCCATACTAATTAATTGTCTTGCCTGTTCTAATTAAATAAGCCGATTACACCCTCGTTCCCAGCGCCTCCTGTCTCTTTCGGATACGTACTGTGCGGCAATATTTGCGGGGAAAACAGAATAGACTGCTCCTTGAACTGAGCACTAAAGCGCTGAGAACACGGTTGCCCTGGTTGGCGTTAATCTTGTCATCAAAACAGGGACAAAACATACCATTTACGTTGATAGAGAACCCGTTGTTAGTGCGATAAGGTCCCTCCGATAATGCAGAAAAGAAAAGGGATTGATAGAACCATTAGTGGTGTAAAATACAAAAATACAAAAGAGAACTATCATGAGGTCAGGAGGTCACCAAACGTAGACTTTACAAGATGTATCAAACACATCATCATGGTCAAACGATGCTGCAACAACGGTAACAACGTCTGTTACAACGTTGCGAAACGTCGTTTGACAATGACTGGCCTGCTGGGATTTCCTGTTTATGTTTGTCCTAACAATGTCATTGATTACGATTTCGTCAGTCTCCATTAAAATTGTGTCGTGGCATACTTAAAGAAGATTTAAATTCAAATGTTTAGCTATTTGCAGTAATGGATGTCTTCATGGTCAATGTGTGGCTCCAAATCAATGCGATTGTTCCACAGGATGGACAGGTCAAAATTGTACCCAAGGTAACGTTTACATCTCTTCTAATACAGTTCACCCGCCGGGAGCTGGAACTCGACCTTGACTTAACTCGAACAAGCTTCTCACTCCTCGCCTTTACCGTAGTTTTGGTAAAGGCAAAAAAGATTTCGTAAATTAAATCGAAAATTTGTTATCTCGAGCTAATTTCAAAGTCCACTTCAAAAATGTTTTCTGATGTCAGCAAAAATCATGCTCTTCAGGTGTCACTTCTCCTCCCCCCCTCCCCACCCCCCTGATAAAAATTGTTGTCCGTAAGACCCCAAATGAAATAGGTTAAAGTAACAGATATTTATTTTCATTTTTATAGATATAAACGAATGCAAAATCAATAATGGCGGCTGTGAGCAAGACTGTAAAAATTTGAATGGAACTTTTGTATGCTCGTGTAGAAGAGGTTACACAAGGCCCGAAGAAAATGAAAGTCAATGCGACGGTATAGATTTATCTTCTCAAACCTTTGTTCATTCGGTTTCACTGTGCTCCCCATCAGCTCGATTACAGACGTTTGTTACAACGCCACCTCATTGAATATCTACATGTTCTCACTCGATCGAGATCTGATCTCACATAGTAGCCTTGGTTATTGCAGATGCGTACTATAGCGTCCACCTTTAAGAGATATCAGTTTCATATAGAAGGATAAATTTTACCATATTTTACCGTGAATATAATAACAAGGCTTCCATCTGCATAAATCAAAAGTTCCCACCGGAATAAAGGGCAATATTCCGAGATTTGGTATCTTGACATACTTCACTCAATATTCTTATAATTTTAACGTAAAGTTGCTCAAATCTGTTGCTATTGGAACCTAAAAACTGACTGCTTTTCTTTTAGATGTCAATGAATGCTCATTGATTAACGACGTTTGTATGTGTGCGGAAGCTAACAAAAATCCCAAGTGTAATACTACCTGTACAAATACACCTGGTTCACACTTGTGCTCGTGCTCACCGGGTTACGAAGCCATTGATAACAGATATTGCTCAGGTTTGCTTACTTTACTCTTGACTGAGAAACCTTTTATCGTAAATTCGAGTTGCTATTTCTTTCAGCTTATATTTTATTTAGTGCGTGCGCACCCATTTAACATAGACTAGGCCTAGTCTCTCTCGGAGTTTCTCCTCCAGGGGGGATTATTTGGTAAATGAATTTCCGTAACCCGATAATTCCGATTATGTTCCGAATAAGAAGCAGACTGTGCACGAGTCGACCATTAACAAAGCTTACGAACTAATTCTGACGGTAATAAATATCATATGTAAAAGACTTGTAAAAGCAAATAGAAAATTGGTATTCATGTAAGCTCTTTCGTAACCTCGTTCCCAGGGCCGTTTATCTCTTCCATCATAATAGGAAAGAGGCAAACTGCCCTGGAAACGAGGTTGACTTTTCCAAAACATCACTTTTGACGGTTTTTATCTTTTTAGATGTCGATGAATGCCAAAGAAATACAAGTGCTTGTTCACACTACTGCAAAAACATCCGAGGAAGTTACTCATGCTCGTGTCCTGTTGGATACAAGTTGGACACAGATAATAAGACATGCATAGGTAAGAAAAATTGGATACTGTTTCATATGATCATTTGAAAACGCATCAGCCGCATTCCATAAAATGTTAACTAGATGCGCCGCGTCCTTAGTCCTGTCAAACTTTCCGTTTGTTTACAGAAACGACGTGTTAACTTTTTAGCATTCTAGGATCCCCCTTTATCTTTCAGTAGCTTTTATGTTTGTTTTATGGGGAGTTAATTGAGAGAGTGACTATTTTTGCTTCATTTTTCCTCAATCGTCAACATATTCAAAAGAAAAAGATTCCCCCTGACAGACCTATGTATTAGTTAGAAAGAATCTTGGAGCAAAGCTAGCAAAATAAGAATCCAAGAGGCATGACGTTAAAACAATACCATCTTTTCTCATAGATATAAGCGAATGTTTGACTGCCAACGGTGGCTGTGAACACCAATGTAATAACACGATTGGCAGCTTTTTATGCAAGTGTAACTCGGGATTTACGCTAGACAGTAATGGTCTCACGTGCTCTGGTAAGACTTCTTTACATTCACAAAACTTTGTCAACAATGGAAAGTATAGAAAATTTTAGCTAAAGACGGAATGAAAATTGCAAAAAAGGGTACTTCAAGAGAGCATACTATTTCAAACTCTACGCTTATAGACATGCATTTTCTTTTTCGACGATTTTGGTATCTCTTGATCACATTTCTTCTACATAAAAATGCCTTCATTAGTGTGGCCAGTACGCGTTGAATAAAGTCATAGGGATTGTAAAACTTAGTCAACTCTGTGGTCATAGTGAAAGGTTAAAGTGAAAGAAGAATGAGAGGAAACCTCGTTCACAGGTATTGTTTCATAGTGAACGAGAGAGGAACAGGTCAAACTTAGAAGATATATCAACATTCAAAGATCATGCAGTTTACATCGTTAGTTTAGATCTGTTTAGCTTCATGTTGATTATTTATTTTTTTTACAGATAAGAACGAATGTGAGACCACGCAACATGGTTGTGAATACTGTGAAAATTTAAGAGGATCATATACCTGCGCATGCCCGAAGGGTTATCAATTGAACGCTGACAACAAAACATGCTCTGGTGAGTGAATCCATGAGAAACTGATAATTGGAGTAACTTCGAAACTTGGAGTCTTTTCCCAGTGGTCAAAATCGTTAAAAAGTCACTGTGGAGGAGTGTATTTCTATTGAAAAGAAACGCATTATGCGTATTGTTTCAATAGAAATGCACTTCACCACAGTGACTTTTTGCGATTTCACCCACCTGGGTTGTCTTCTTTTGATATAAGGCCATCCTCATAATGAAAAAAGACAAAAGAGGCCTTAGGTGCCAGTTTTGCCTAAAACCAAAATGGGTGTGGTTGTGGGGCTGATAGGGTCACCAGAATCATAAAAGGTTTAATTTCACGATTGAGATGGTGTGAAAAATATCTTCATGGGATGCGTTCCAAATTTTCCTCAAGAACTTCTTTTGCACTTTTTTCTGCTGTATAGAATCGAGCCTAAAGGAAACAGTTGGAAAAGCGTGTTAGACAAAAATGAGTGTTGTCATTTTTTAAGCAATCGCCACCTTAGGATATTTTCAGCGTCGTTTGGCTAGATTCTGTCTTCCTAACAACCCTTGTTCCCAATTAATTTAAGAATATAAACGGCGCTGGTAATGAGGCTGGCCTTTCGAGTTTTTGAGTGATAAAAGCAACGATGCAATTGTGTCTGAGCGTATCCTAAAAAAAACCCTACTCCATACTGAAAATGTTATGTAATGCTACAACCGACCTATGCAAGACAGAAGGAAAACAGAATAAGTTTGATGATATCGCTTCTGTTTTTAGATTTGGATGAGTGCAAAGAAGATAGATCATCTGGTATTGCAGTGACGTTATCAGGCTGCAGTCAAAATTGCAACAACACTGATGGTTCTTTTCACTGCTATTGTAATGGTGGATTTAAATTATCAACAGATGGAAGAACATGTGATGGTAAGAGCAACCTAATTGTCTTATGCAAAGCAACCTCGTTTTCAAATCTCTTTCCCAGTCCCCTGATTAGGCATCAGTCTAAACTCACTGATTCTTACTTTTATTTTTTATTGATGACGAGGTTTTGTGTTTTGTGAAAACTGATCTGGAAACGAGGTTGCTTCATCTAGCTGTTCTCTCGATGCTTCTTTGAAATAGGGAAATATAAAGTGTGGTTAAACTTTACAAACAGCGCTATAATCAGCAGATTAAATCTTATATAAAGTATGTTGTCTTTCTAGATATCAATGAGTGCGAAATGGGTGTGGCCACATGTGACCAGATTTGCATCAATGTGATTGGTTCTTATATTTGTAAATGTAGAGAGGGATATGATATCGGCTTAGATATTAATTCCTGCGTTGGTAGGTCGTTGTTATCCGCATTAAGCTGGATTTCTACTCCAGGATCAATATTGACCGGGTCGCTTGGTTCAAGCGATTTGATTGACTGACGCAAATTTGATCCGGAACAGATGAGAGTAAAGAAGAAAGCAAGCCTCGTTTTCAGCACGATCGCTGTTACATCAGTCAATCAAATGTCCTAAAATTAAATGACCTGAATCCGACCCCGGAGTGCAAATCCAGGTTTACACGAAGGCAGTGTTTCCATAGTCCTCTCTCTTTTTCGTATGACTATAGTGTTATCCTACAGCTTGAAAGACTTTTTTCAATTTTGTAAACATTGTCTGCTGTTACATCATCTGACTCTAGTTATTCTTCATCTCGCTGCGCCATAGGTCTTAGGCAACAATTTCAACAATTTCATCAAATTTCTGCATTTGATCTTCATATTCCACTTTTCTAGTCTGACCCAACTAACCCGATTTTCGTTATTTCTTTAGGTTTGCCGTGTCAAGATTTACCACCACTTGTTAATGGAAACGCTAGTTGTGTAAAAGGAAGAACTGACGATAAGTGTTTGTTTCAATGTGACCAAGGTTTTCAACTGGAGGGGTCAAGTGAGAGATGGTGTCAATCCAATAGGAAATGGAACGGAACCCAGACTAAATGCCAACGTTAGTCAATTTTTAAGTTTTTCAACCTATTTCTGTTTCCATGAGACATGGAATATTCATAGTGTGGCTAATACTCTCTGATAGCTAATACTAAAAAACAGTAACGTAACCTGGAGGAGGACCAGTTTGTATGGAAGACTTCAAATAAATTTTCCAAATAAAGTCAAAAATCCGCCCCTAACCACTCCCCCTCCTTTGGCGGGCGTGAATTTTACCTGCTTCATAACCGTTACATATTGAAACAATATTACAATAATTTAGGTAAAGCTTGCGCGTCATGGGAACCACCATTGAATGCTAAAGCCATCCTACCTTGTAACAATCTATATGAAACGAAATGTGACCTGACATGCAGTAGTGGATACTTCCTCAATGGTTCCAACACAAAAGAATGCACAGTGTCCCATAATGGGTTAATGGAATGGACCAATGAGAATGCAGCTTGTCTTGGTAAGTGATGCAAATGGCTGTAATGATATGCCAAGAAAAAGACCTTTGAGGCCTCCTATTGAGACTAAAAGTTTTTACTCACTTCATTTTGTAGCCTAGCTCTCTTGTCATTTTGAATGAGTAGCAACCCAGTCTATCAGAGATGAAAAAAAATGTGAGCTAAGAAATTTGGCTACAATTAATTAAATTTCAGTTAATACTGTAGCCCAAGAATTAAGTGTATATATGTACTGTAGAATTTTCACATCAAAATAAAATTTAACCTTGACTTGTGTTTGTGTCAAATATTGTTCAGTGTATCTTTTCAAACATTTATCTTGATGTTAAAACGAGGTTAACGACCTTGCAACCTCGATCCCAGGGCTTCTTCTCCTTTTTGATAAACTGAAGCTAGCAATTTATCAAAAATGAGAAGAAGCCCTGGGAACGAGGTTAACGACCTGGTTAAATTAGTCTATCGTAACTGTTGTCTCTCCTCCTCTGTCCTAATGTTGAAAAGAAAATGAATTATCAGAACCATCAAGGGATGTAAAATTTAGGCAAGAGAGTGATGTTTTCCAAAATTAACCCCCGTCCAAATATTATTTTATTGGTGCATATTACCAGCCAAAATTAAAAATTCAGGAGGCTGTTCATAAAACATTTAATGTTGTTTATTTAGAATCGACCATATGCTCTCCAAATCCATGCAATCATTCAGGAGTGTGTTCACCACAAGCTAATGGGTTCGTGTGCAACTGTGAAAACACTGGCTACAAAGGTGCCACCTGTCAGATAGGCATACTACAGGTTCCTCAAATCCCAATCTTAACGAAAGGTGTTTTAAGGTCTGGGCTGTTGTTGCAAGCAAAACCTGATGATGAATTGACTGTTGAAATTCAGTCAAGTTCCGCTAATGTAACGGTTCGGCCAAGTATAATCACATTCAATGTCACAAAATCTCTCGTCGAGTTGACTCTCCTTGGAAATTCAACAGGTTTCTTTAGCTTGAAGTTTCGCTTATCTGGTGTTGATGCAGCATCTTTTGAGGCACCTGAAGATGCAGTAGTTTATGTGAATGAGTACGTAGCTAGCAACGACCAGGATGCTTTGGGTCCGGATGGTAAACTTATTCAAGGATGTTTTGTTGGCAACCAGATAGAATCTGGAACTAGTTACTCCAACTTCGAATGGAATCGAGATGGTTCTTCAAATGGAATCATTCAATTCGCTGGAAATGATAGCGAAATAGTACCTTTGTCATTATCTGGTGGTATCCTAAATAGTGCTCAGTTTCAGCCTTTTGAATTAAATTCAGTACTAAAGAAACCAGAATCTACAGCCCCGCCTGTAGCGAATACTCAAGCTTGTTCATCCGCCAGAAAACCGTTGAAATACCTGGGAAAGTTGTTGCGCACGAATGCATTTTCTTATCAAGTTGAATCTCTGTTTAATAAACATGCCCCGCATTGGATTAGATTAGCTTTTCCTTTGAAAGTATCAGAGCTTAACTCGAACGATCTTAGTGGGAGTTTATTTAATGGTAGTGAGTTGGTTAAGAAGCGTAGTGAATGCACCAAAGGCATGTTGTTGAATGCCAGACAGCTGTATTATGTTTACGAAACCAAACAACCTATCAATCTTTACTTTCCAAGTAAAGACTTGGAAATACCGACGATATTGACAAAATGTTTCGTGAAAAACACAGAAACGAACAATATAAATTTCGCGCTGATTTCAAGTCAAACGAATAGTTCGGCGCTTCAAGAATTTTCTTCCACAGTCATCGACCTACTTCAGTTCAGTGGAAAAATTGATCGCCTAGGATTTACAAAAACTGACTCTAAATCAGATCTTATGTTTACTTATGGAACAAGACAATTCGATGTAGGGAGTGGACACACTGCTCTGAATATGACTATCAATGGTTTATTCTACTGGACCTCAAAAAATGTAGAAAACATATTTACACCATCAGAAATTCAAATTTTTCAATCCAGTAATGGAAAAGTTGATGTCAATCTTTCATGGATGGCAATAAACCATTCGCAATCGATCAGGGTCAAAGGTAACACAAATGATCTGAAAATTGATTACCAAAATATGTTGACTTGCCGACGGGCAAACATGATGTTGACTACGAAAGCACCGTATATTTCATTGTCCAAAGATATTGATAATATTATATCTTTTACGAAGGGAAGACTGATCCGTGTAAATACCTTACATGTGGAGAAATCTCAAAATGCATCTATACCACAAGGCAACATCGAAGGCTTAAAAAATAATTTCAACTCAAATTTAACTCAACTGAACGCCACAATCACCTTCATAAAATCATTAGATGCTAGTGATAAACTTGTCAACGAGAGCATAAACAATTTACTACCTGTGTTGTACAAGATTCTTGACCGTACCAACTCGTTCAGTTTGAAAGTAGATTCTTTAGACGTCAACACGGTTAGTCAAGAAGTGGCACACATCCGTTCGTTGTATAGAGAATCATTGAAGCGCTATCAAGTCCTCAATGAGCGCCATGCGGATGTTGATATCTTTGATATTGATGGTGTTGAAAGCAACTTCAATGAATTCACTTCCTTTGTTGCACTGAAGGAATCTACAACTTTAAAAGTGGAACGAAATTCGACTGCTTCGCAACTTAAATGGTTTACATTACAAGGAGAGGGAAGGATTTGCTTGAAGAGTTTTTGCTTTTTCAATATGGCCATTACAATTAAGTATGGCTCCTTAGCTGATCAATGTGTGAGTAATGATGATCGAAACAATGATTCCCTCACTCGGATAAATGCTATACCTTTATCAAGGAGTTCTATTGGTGGGTTCCTACTGATCCCAACAGATAGCGCTATCACGATGCCATTGTCAAATACAGCTAATGCAGATTTTACTAGTGTTGTTACCTTGTTCAATCAAACTAAGGAAGTGAATGTATCGGTTTCAAATTCAAAGTTATCATTTTCAACAAAGTTGGTTTTCCTACGAAACGACACTGTCACTCTGCATGCTAAGTCGTCATTAGAAAATATCTTGCCTTCTGATTCGTTGACTTTCAATTTCAAGGGCGAATTTCAGGAATCAAGTAATTTAGCCATTGATGTGATGAAAAAAGTTGATGTGTTGATGAGAAGGATTGCAGAAAGAGACAATCTACGTGCTGTATTCATCAAGTCGTATCAAAAAAGAGTAGAAATGGTCGCAAAAACAGAGTACTTGAAACACATGGAAAACGTTCAGAAACTGAGTTCATTACAAAAACAATTGATTGAACTGGAAGCAAATTTAACCATATCCAATCGTGATTATACGTCCAAAAGAGAACAATTTGAAAACGCTGTAAATAAATCGCAGATGAATCCAGAGCAACAAGCGCTTGATTCAAGAATCTCGCAAGAATGTCAACCTCGACTGTGTTTAACAGCATGTGTGCCAGGTATTAGATTGGAATTGTGCCAGACGAAATTGTTTGCGATGAAAATGACTCAAAACTGTTCTCTTGTGCTCAAAAAAGAGAATATTATTGACATTGTGGAAAAAACAACTCAGAAAAGCTACACAGTATATGAATCGATATCACAATGTCACACTGAATGTCCACCGCTAACGAAATTCTTCCGAAAAATATTCGGAAAAAGAAAACGTCGCTCTTTGATAAACGTTATTGCAGTGCCAGTGTTAACGAAAACATTTGAAAAACTCGGTGGCAGTGAAGCAGCCATTGGTTCTTTGATTGGTGGGACACTTTTGGGACCTATTGGTAGTGTACTTGGTGGATTTGTTGGATCTATATTCGGCTCCTGTGATCGTGTTTGCCGCGCTGAACTCATTACTAAGGAGGTAAAATATCAAAAAACTGATTTTAAGCAAGTTACTAAGAAAGTAGATAACTTTGAGTCTGAATGTGAGACCAAACCGATTCCAGTTGATGTTGGTTTCAATTCCTCCAAGTCTTGCCTCAAATCGTCCAGCTGCAGTAATGTGACAGTAGACAGTCAATGCATTGCAGCAAAACAACAATGCTTCGATTTGCGAAAAAAACTTGCATCTTTGATCTCCAATACGTCCTACTTACAATACTACGATGAATTTGCTGAAGCTAGTGCATATAATCAATTGCTTCGAAAAATGCACGATCTACTCAAGACACGTATATCAAACGTCAAAGAAGCCGTTCGAATATCCGACACTTCTTCGTTGATCGCAAATCGGACAAATCAAGAGGCAATGCTATCGATGCAACAGTTCAACAAATCAACAGCAAATAGCAAAGTACTGACCGATGCTTACGAGAAAGACAAAGGAATTATGCAACTGATCAATGTAACGATCGATTTCAGTTACGTTACTGGCATGAAATTTCCAAACAGGATTCTATTTCAGTTGACATACGCAGACCATAATTTGGCACCCACGACCATCAACGCGCTTTTAGACATCAGAGATTACGATAGAGAGGTCGAGAACGTGGCGACAATGATAGTTCAAAGAGCTATTGATAATATCAAAACTACAAGAAGGCGTCGTAGGTCTTTGGCAACATCACCACAGAGTTTCTTGCTCGAAAACTGTTTCAAGTTAGAAAAAGCCACATTATTTTTACTAGAACTGATGAAATCTTTAGATGACGAGGTTAAATCATACGGTCTAAAATATCAAGAGTATCAAAGAAAACAAAATGGCGTTCGAAACTATGCTACGTCGTACGGAGAAGCGTTATCAGATCAAGTTAAAAATTCTTCAAACCCAAACATAAACTTTATTGTTGTACAACTGACTAATGGTATTCAAAGCATTGCTGAAGAGAGTTCTGAATTCATGCAATGGAATAGAACTTTACAGTCATTTTTCACCAATTATGAACAGACTTTGAAGTCTCTTAACTTGGACAACTGTGTTAACTTTTATGATTGCCTTGATCAGCAAATTGATTTCTTAAACTCAAATCTTCCTCATCAAAATAATGATGTTGCTAAGAAAATCAAAGATTTGCTACCATTTTGGAATAGCACATTGCAAACATTGTTCCACGACTTGCCAAATTTTGAAACAAGTGTAGATCTGGTGACAAAATTGTATGCCTCATTTAACCAACTCAACCAAAGAGATCCATACTGTGGAACAGTGCCATTTATCGAAGAAGACTTGATAAGTGAAAGATATGTGTTTGAAGGTGACAATGTTGAGCTGCGAATAAAGATTTTCAAACAATCTGCGCATGAAACGATTGTCACGTGGAAACGCGGGAAACGAGTCATTCCGGATCAATATGGTAATGTTTTAAAATTAAAGGCCACCGAAAATACTACCGGTTACTATACTTGTACTGTCGAGAATAAATTTGGTAAATCTTATTGTGGAACCGTCCTGGTGAAACTGTACACAGTTCCTAAATTATCAAAACAGCCCAAAGACATCAATACTTTCGTTGGTGCAACATCTATAAACCATTTGGAATGCAATGCTACCAGCACGCCAGAGCCTCAAATTACATGGTATTTTTCAAGTTTCACAGCAAACAGCAATGACATTCCACAGCAATTATCTCATCAAGGCAAATTCTTAGAAGTCAAAACTGACGGCTTCTTCCGGTCTGGATATTATTATTGTATGGCTTTTCATAGCGTCGCTAGGAGCAAGGCAACCGTCAGCCGAAAAGCACGTGTCAACGTATTACCTGTTACCACAGCTGTGGAACGTGTAAAACTTACCTTTCAATTGACGACCAATGCAACGACTTCTCGAAAAAGAAGAAGCACTACCAACAACAACACAATACTTGCTGACGATTTAAGCACGGAAGAGAAAAACGGGATATTATCAAGTTTGGCGAAGAAACTAAATGTTTCGATATCATTTCTGCATAACTTGCAGTACGTTCGAACAACTGATAACGAGGCTGACATATCACTTGAACTTCATGGTAAAAATTTCACACATAACCTAGGACAATCAACAACATCGGATTCCTGGAGTGACGTCTCTAGTCTCATAATTGAAGATCGACAAAATCTGTTTCTTCGGCCACTATTATTGTACTACGAGGCAAACAAAACGCAGATTAGATTTAACATAAACGGTACAGATGTGTTTTTGAATCCTGAGACCATTGGAAATGATCCATTGCCGGTTAGATGTCTGCTGGGACAAGCGGTTTTAGAAAATGGCTTTATATGTGGTAAGTTTTCGTCTGTGTTTTGACTTCTAACATAATGGTCGTTTTTCGTTATCTGATCGTAATGATGTTTCAGTAATCACGGAAGTAACGCGACACGAAACCCAACGGGCAAAATTGTTAAAAAGTCACTGTAGAGGAGTGTATTTCTATTGAAACGAGACGCATTATGCTTCCGGCTGGGAAGAAAAGAGAGTAACTTTCGCATTTTTTTCATTATGAAGTCACAAGTTCCATAATGCAATATTCGAATTTCAGACTGAAAATGATGATTTTTTGACGCGTTGACGTCTGTATGAAATTTTAAAAAATTTTCCTCCCTTTTCTGTTGGTGACTAAAACAAGCCTGGTAACGAAGGTGATAAATGATAAACGTTACTATAACTTTCCGTTCAGGACTTGAATTTTAAATGGAGAATTAGGTCACACACAAAGAACAAATATAGATTCAAATCCATCTTACGCAAGATAATTCGGGTAAACGACTGTGTCAGAAGTCCATTCCACTTATTTTGTGCAAAATTTTCTCACTTTTTTAGGTGATTGCCCTGCTGGTTCCAGATTTAATGGCGCTACAAGTAAATGTGTCGAATGTGAAAAGGACAGCTTTCAGGCTAATTCTGGACGGTCATCTTGTCTATCATGTCCTAATGGTACCAAAACCATGGCAACAGCAGCTGCGTCTGTAAGCGATTGTATAAAACGTAAGATCAGAATTTTTCATTCGCTCATCTACTCGTTCATTTATTCATTCATCTATTTACTCATACACACATTCACGGTCACATACCTCTTTTATTCATTCGTCCAAAGTGAGAGTGTATTTTCTATTGGGGGTAGCGCAAATATATTTTTTTGGTCTTGTGACAAGCTGATAGAGGTAAAGGCTCCTTCCACTTCCTTGACCCTATTTTAATGGAGGAATGTTCTGAATTAATGACAAAATATTTTATTATTTATAGTTGAGACAACTAAAATACCTGCAACAACCACAACCATATCTTCATTGTCCCCTACCACAAAGACAATTCCACGTGCCGAGGATGATGAGGACAACAAATTAACAATTATCATTATTGTGATCGTGGTTATTGTGATATTGTTGATTGCAGGTAAGTAACTCAAATATTCTCTAACATAAAAGATACTCAGCAGGTACATCATGGTCAAACGACGTTCAAACGACGTTGCGACAAATCTGAGTCGCTGAACTGTCGTTTTCCCGCCAAGCCAATCGTCAGATTTATTCGAAAGAATAATAAGCAGAACACACTTGATATTACCCTATAGCCACACTTTTAGACAAATTAAGATTCCTGTTCAATTTCATACAGAAAAAACTGAGATTCTTGCTTTCAGCCTCGATCCTAACGCCTTTTCCACTTTTTGGTAAAACCTGGTCTATCAAAAAGCAAAAAGAAGGGCTGGGATCCAGGCTGTCTTTT